>JAKKIB010000178.1:2202500-2492500 GCA_023089585.1 Melophagus ovinus
CCATAAGTAGCATTAAATTAAATAAAAAAAAAAAAAAAAAAATAGAAATAAATTACCATTAAAAATAATAATTTCAATAAGTACAATATAGATCTAATAGATCTGGATTTATTTAAGTTTATTTTTAAGTTAAAACTCTACACTAGAAATTTATTATTAACGCGCAATCCAGATTAAAAAAAAATTTATATACAATTTTCAAAAGATATTTTCCATAATTTATATGCAAATTTATAAAGCATTTTTTTTTGATCAAATTAAAAGACCTTCTTTCAAAAAAAAAAAAATGTACCCAGATGATTGAGGAAAGTATTCAATTCAAGTTTTTTGTTAATTTTACCAGGGTGTCATTTTATTTTTTATTTATTACAGATTTCATATTTTATCGTTCATATTGCTTCTTTCAATATTTGTGCACTACCTGAGTCATATCTGTAAAAAGCAAACCAAAATATTTGCCATAATAGAAACAAAATTGTATCTCTAAAAAATTCCACCAAAATACCTTAAACACTTCATTGTACTGTTTGAGCACCCAATTAAATAAAGCGTTTTCGAATTTACAAGCTAAAGTCAATTGAAAATGTCAGAGATAGCTGGTAAAATTATTGTAATTACGGTAAAGTTAAATCTTGGAGTCTTTGAAAGAGTCCACCTAACATTTTCTACAGATGTATGGAAAATGTGAAATGGAATTTGGTATGGAAACCAAGATTGTCCAAAATAAGCCTAGTTAATGCAAATCATTAAAATTTTAAAAATTACAATTCATACAATTCGAACTGGCTAAAGTGAAAAAAAAATAATTTATGGAACATTTTGTTAAATTTTCCTTTCTATGAAGGTCATTTCTAATTGTATATTTGTAGAAAAAAAAATTTTATTCTTATTTACATAGTTTTTAATTTCCAATCATTTACATTTTATTTCATTTATTTTTCTTTTTTTATTGGAAATTTTTTTGTTAAATTTTTGAAATTGGTTTTTACTTTTTAATTTCAAAAACCCTTTTGTTTTTTTTTCATACGTTCATTTTAATATTTTTTATTTTTGGTTGTTGTTTTTCATTATTGTTTTTGTAGTTGTTATTATTATTATTTTTTTTTTAATTTTTATATTCAACCATTAATATAGAAGGCGTACAAAAGTATAGGAAACGGAAATTCTGTTGAACGGAATTTCCTGATTTTTCATTGAAACTAAAAAAATATAATTTCATTGTTTTGTTTGAACAGAACAAAAGCAGTAAAAAAATTTCAAAAGAAAATGGAATATTGCGGTAATAAAAAAATATAGAAAATGAATATGTTAAATTTCATAATATTGTTTTTTTTTTTAATTTTTATGAAAATAATAAAACATAAAATAATAATATAAAATTAGAAATGATTGATGTACAATTTTTTATTTGCTCTTAATTATTAAATAATAAATTAATTAAAATTCTGTACAATCAAAAGACATATATCAATCGAAACTTTTTCAGATTTAATGAACTTTAAAATTTAGAGTAATACAATTTGATAATTAATATAAAATTAATTATGAGTTATATGTAGTAAATGTGAGCACTTTATTTCTTGGCGCACAATCATTTCTAATTTAATGGATGCTTTCAAAAGTTGTAGCTTATTTACCGTACAGCTATAGACCCTTAAAATTTTGTGAAAACTATTAACTTTCTGATTTATTTAAAATTTATTAAAAATATATTTACAAATCAGATTAAAACCAAAATTTTTCTAGAACATTCAATTATAAATAAAGAGTACCCAAGACTTGACCCCAGCCAAATCTTGCTTAAGTGACGCTTACAAATTATTTGATATTTTATAAATACATAATTTGATGTTGTATAATTTTGGGTAAGCGTAACCGATTTGACCCATTTTTAATTCCAACGGACGTACATGAACTTTCAATGTTTCTGCCACATTTCAGCTTGAAGTATCTTTTTTTGCAACCAGGAGAACGTTTACCACACAGGAATGCCAGTGCCATATGGACAGTGCAGTTAGTGTTTTACATGCATACCTGCCTGGAAGGCTCAAATGCATGATATAAACATACTTATGATCGCTAGAGTTGGTAGACACGTCACAAAGTGCATGCCACCGTCCCGACTAGCTTCCAATTTAAAGCCACTATTGCACCTCATCTAGTAAGCTTAATCCTTGGTGTAAGGATTCAGGGCCTTCTTAAAACCCCTAGGCTTAGATTAAATTAGCCCGATAAGCCCACCCAGCTAGCCATTTTATTCGGGAAATGGCACCCTGCTCGACAAAACTATAATAGTGGGTATAAACATAATAGGTCGAGCTGCGTCCACGACATGGACACCACAGCCCCCACGAAGCCAACTCCAACATCACCACATGGGCAAAATATGAATTTGGTGATCCCGTGGTACCAAATTAAATCTTTGGATCTGATCTCGTGAACTCATGATGCCCCCTGATGGATATGGATCAGAAACCATCTCATGAGCCACTCCCAATTGAGCAGATGCTTCTCGGGATTGGTCGCCCCCAGTGCCATATGGACAGACAGACATGTGTAATTGAATCGATTCAGAATTTGATGCTGATGAGGAATATATATATTTTCGGGGGTCTACGACGCCTCCTTTTAGCCGTTAAAAATATAATGACAACTTTTGGACAGACATAAAAATGATGCCCATTATATTTCTGTAAACTTTATAATAATTTTGTTATGAGTATTTGCAGCTTATATTTAGCTAAATAAAGTTTTTAAAAATATAACAACTACTTTATTTTGTTATTAGGCTAATTAATCTATAAAACAAATCATTGCATATCTTTGGGCTTAATGAATGATACGTGATTGCTGAAAAATAAGTGTATTAAAAAAGAACATTTTACTTAATTCGATTTGCAAAAGTATATTAATAAAAATTTGTAAACAATTTGTATTGAAATTGTATACAGGATTACAAACAGCAAAAATATCTCGAATGTTTAGCTATTTGAAAGTTATTAAGACCGTATCCATATAATTTATATGACTTAATTTGTGGAATTATTTTGCTCTTCTTACTTAATGCAATTTTAGTTTTTTTAAAAACATTTTGACATTTATTTCTCTTCATAATATACATTTTTTTATTATTCATCCTTCCTTGATATTTAATGTCTTTTGGCAAGGGTAGCTTTTATAGAAAATTATTTTTATCTAGAATTTATTCTCTTGTATACTTTTCATGTCCCATAATCACGAGGGCATGTATAACATGGAAATTTTACAAGATTATGTTATTATTAAGCAACGACTGCTCTTTACTCTTCCATTTTTTTTTTTAAATAAATTCTCAATAAAATTTATAATTTTTGATGTGAATGTTAAACTCTTTCTTTTTATCTATATTCTATTTTACAGTCTTGTTGGAGTAAGGAAAAGAGTAGAACGATATTTAGGAAATTCTTAAAAGATCCTTAGATATTTTTATATTATTATTAAAAAATCAATACTCAAACTTGAAAAAATCAATGGCATCAAATCTATTATTCTTTTGTATTCCTTCAAAATTATGTATTTTCTTCTTTGACTTGTTAAGACTGAGACTTTTATACCTTAACCTTTTATTTAATATCATACGATAAAAGAATCAATTTAAAGCCCTACTTTTTGGTTTCCTAAATAAATATTCAAATACTACTTCGAAATCGTTAAATATTTTAGATAATTCAGTTACAATTTTTGTTTAAATTAGCTATTCCATAGTAAATAAAAACTCTAAACTCAAAATTTGAACAAGAAACTCAAAATTTTTAACATTTCAGTATCACTAAAATAATTTTTATTAAATACAAATGTGTCATACTGTTGGCCTCCTTTTGTTTTCTAATAGTCAATTATTTTTAAGTGTAAAAACATTTACAAACTTCAACTTAACTCTAAGTTACCAAATTTTCTTATTTCTAAAATTAAATGCGATTTTGTTACATTGTTTTTGTTACTTTATATCATTTAGATTATATTTCATTCGATTACATACTGTTCAAATAATTAATAGATGGAGTTTTTACCAAAAAGTTATACAAACTAGGATATTGGTATGAGGCAACTGGGAGTATAAGAGAAACTTTCAGAAAAGCTTTTCTATTGATAAAACAAAAAACAATTGTGAAAAGAAGAACAAATGTTTAATAATGTTTAATGTTAAAATAGTTGGGTTATTGCACAAACCTAAAAACTTGTTACAGCATCATATTGCAACAATGATTTCTAGATCATAATACTTTTTTCTATTCCTTTTATTATTTTAAATACTTAAATTAATATGAAATCACAAGTTAGCAAAATAAATGTGAATTAATCTAAAGTGTTATGGGTTTCAATTAAATTTTATCAATAAATTTAATTGGACAAGAAATCAAGCATTTAACACATAAAGATTTATAATTTATAATAAATAAAAATTTTGAAGAAATTTATAAAAAGCTGTGGCAAAAAAGTAAACTTCCTTTTTCTTAAATGTTGAACTAAAATTTAATAAAATTATTTATACCATTACACATTTCCCTTTAACAAGAAGGTTAGAGGGTAATGTGAGAGATCTTACATAAAAATTTCTCCTCTTATAATTTAGACCTGAAAATCCATAAGCATTAAATTAACAAATAGAGTCAGAGTGATTAGAAAACGGAAAGAAAATGCTTCGAAATCTGATTTGGTTTAATAAAACAAAAATTAAGGGGCAAGCAAAATGAATTTTATATTTCAATCGAGTTAAATTGAGTTTCAATTGCCAATGAATTTCTAAAAAAGAAATAAATTCATAAAAAAAAAATTTCAAATCATTCATTTTATTTCTAATAACTTCTCAAACTCCCTTCAAATAATCAACAGTTGAAATATATTTGCTGAAATTCTAAAAGATTCATTTCTATATTTTATTATTTTTTATTTTGTATTTTTTATTTATTTTTGTTAGATATTTATTAAAACTATTAAACTTTCTATAATACAAATACAAATATAAATCCGATTTAGTGAAAGCAGAAAAACGAACTATGAAACAACTATTAAGAATTGTAAATGATATGAAATTAAATTTACCAAAAAAAAAAAAAAAAAAAAAAAAAAAAACAACTACCGAAATCTACTACTCTTGTCAAAATTGCTAGACTATTGAATGGCATTGTTTTGTTGTAGTTGTTGTTATATATTATGTAATAATCGCGGTAAGGTAAGATAAATGACTGAAGGCAATACTTTGTGTATGCCATTTGAAAGGAAAAGTATTTAAAAATGTTCAAGTCAATCAACATTGATTTTCTAATACCTAAATTTAAAAATTGTTTCCTAAACTTAAAAATTATACCCAAAATTTCATTATAATAGACTAAAATATACCCAATAACAAAATATACTTAATATAGCTTTTTTATATTGCTTTGTATGAAACTTTCCTAAAAGTATACTATGTTGTTTTAAAATAAAATATAGAATAATCAAAATATATGTCAAAAATTATCTTTTATAGCTTAAAATTTATATTATTTGATGGCATATGGACAGATGTACAGACGACTATTCAAATACATATCCATTCAGAAAAAGTTTCCAATGAAATAAGTAGATCCTATATCAAACTCTTCCATTTGTTTCAAAACTTTGCAAAAATCTTGCATACTTTACACCACAATTTAAATAATATGTAAAAAAAAATGTATAAGACGTGTAAACGAAATTTTATGTCATGATTAATACATTTTTTGCTGTCATCAGTAGTTTGACTACGTAATGATAAGTGATTTAAATACAACAACAAGTAAAAAAATATATATTTGGCTGGAACCAAATTTTCGATATCCAATCGAAAATAATCCAATAATGGGAAAATTTGATGTTGTGTAACCTCATGTAGACATGACCAATGTACCAATGATTTTTGAATAGATCTTGTACACTGCAATTGCTTTATAAAATTTGAACTTTTTATTTTAGCGCAGCAGTGAGCAAGCAATAACAAAAAACCAAAAAAAATCAAAATTTTGCTTGAAGAAACCGATGTCTTCTCAATTTAAGTGGTCATGGCCTTTGAGCAATTTGTCTGTAAGAAATTTTTAAATTTTTGCCATACACAAGTAAACGAAAAAATGGATAGACAGACAGACAGACAGACAGACAGACAGACATATCAAATCAATTCAGTATATCAGACTAATCAGAAATAACAATTGCTTTTGTGTGTTACAAACCTAATGACAAAATGAATATACCACCAACTTCTGGTTAGTGAATATAACAAAGAAAGCAAAATGAAAATTTGAATTAAATATGTAAAATTAAGAATTCTCTATAAAAGTGAATTCTATTCATTTTGAATAGATTTGAGATCTCCATTTCACTTCCTTTCACGCCATATCCTCACGACTTCTTTCATTCACATTTTACATTTCTATGGCGTACTTTATATGGAAGTGTATGTGCATTCGTACAATGGAAATTCTTCAAAGAATATTATTTCTCTTTTGATTGCTTCATTCTATTTTTTTTTTTTTTTTCTATTCAGTTAGGGCTCTTCATCCTTCCCTCTCTCTCTCTTTCTAACGCTACGGTATTTTCGCTAAGTATATTTTTACTTAGTTTTATTTGTAAAGCTCAAGTGACTTAATACTCAGGTTATATAATTTCCGTTACTTATTTAGTGGAAGATGTACGATCCGGATGTGTACATTTTTCATTCTCTTTCTTTTTTGTCTTCTTTTGTTTTTTCTATTTTTTCATTTCATTTTACTTTAATTTTAATTTAATTTTTTTTTTTATTCACCAGCCATTTTTATTAGTATAACTTAAATTATATTTATTAGAAAAATAAAAAATATTATTTCAAATTATGAAGAAATATCAATGAAATAATAATAAAAATAATGAAATGATGAAAACAATAAAAATGACAAAAAAAAATGTGTACAGTGAAATGAAATTCGTTACATACAGTTCATTTACAAAAATCCAAATAAATGATTAATTAATTTGTAGACTGTTAAAGTTAAAGTTAAATTATTTTAATGAATCATAAAATGCCTCATTTTCAATGACAAATCATTATGGGCAATTTTATTCAATTGGCCACACAACAAAAAAGATTATTTTACTTCAACTTTTCTTTTTTTTTTTTTCTTTTTTTTTTTATATAAAGTTGATTCTGATATTGATTTTGATATTTTAATATTGCAAATTTTATTAAAATATTTTAATAAATGAAATAAAGCTAAACAAAAATGAATTTAATTAAATTAAATTAAATAAACAATTTTTATGTTGTAAAATTGGGAAAAAAAATTAAACTTTAAAAAAAAATTATTTTTTTAATTTGCTGATTTAATAAATATTGTACTTTTATTGCAGCTCTAATTTCATATTTGTAAATTATTGGTCGAGTTATGTACTATCAAAACTATTATTGATAAATATCTCTAGAGAATTCTAAGAAATGAAACAATTTCGCAAATAATTTCACATGAAATAAACCAAACTTTGTCATTTGTCTTTATTTTTTTATTTTTTTTTTTTGTTTTACATCTCAAGCAATAAATTTACTGATAATAACAATCCTTTAACTCTTATCACAATTATAATGCACCTCAATAAAAAAAAAAACAAATAACAAACTAACAAAAAAAAAAAAAAGAAAGGCAAATAATCAAAAAAAAAAAAAAAAAAAAAGAAGGGAGAAACGAATCTTGGCTAAATTATTGTTTTTTTTTCTCATTGTTATTATTTAGCTGCTCTCTCTACAAATAAAGTTAATGCCCAGATGAATAAAATAGACATTCTGTTTTACAACTCCTCTCGCGTAGACTCAATTCATTGTTTCATTAAGAAAGCATTTACAAAAAAAAAAAAAAAAAAAAAAAAAAATTGAAAATGAAAGAAATAAAAAGAAACATAAAAAAAGTGTTTGGAATCGGAAAAAAATGGAGCTAACTAACATGAATGGAATAAAAATCTTAATGTAAAAATCTTAAAAAACAAAAGGCCCTTTGTTTTTTTCTTTTTTTTTTTTTTTTTTTTTTTTGGAGTTCTTCTACTTCACTTTTTGGTTTCACGCTTTTTTTATATACGTCTCTTACAAGTTGTTGCTGTTATTGTTGTTGTTGTTGTTATTTTAGCAACTTTCTATTGCCAGCATATGCATTGTTATTGTTAAGATTGTTGATCTAATGAAACAAAATGACTTTTTTGTTAATAATAATAAGTTAAATTGTTACACATAACAATCTAACATTTAGAAGTAAAAAAAAAAAAAAAAAAAAAAAAATAACACAAATGGAGCATGTAAGAAATAGTTGGAAAGGACATAAAGCAGATTATATAGACTGATATGATATGTGCCTAGAATGCGTCTCTCTAACTCTCTACATGGCCATTAGTTCATTTATTAAAAAATTTTTTTTTTCTTTTCCATTTCTTTTTTACATATTATATATATAAATTTTTTATATCCTCATTATTATTGCCTTCGCCTTAATATAAAAATAATTAATAAAATGTAACACTTTGTGATTAATGCGGAAATGTTACAATGAAAAATAAGGAGAAAGAATCAAAATCAAAACTTAATAATGATTTTTTGCCAGACTTTCCTAGAATGTTTGTTTATTGGTTTAAACGTTGCATTTCAGTTCATTAGAATCGTTACCATTCAAAACCATTCGACACCATAAACATATCAATTGAGCCAGAGTCATTTACTTATCAAATGTTCCATCGGAAATATCAAAATCTTATGATAAGTGAATAAATATTGAAAAATTTCATTTCGAACTATTAAAATTTTATCACTTAAATTTTATACAACAAAATTAAATATCTTGCCAAAGAGAAGCCCCGCTTTTGATTTACTCAGTTTGGCGCTTATTTAAAGCCTATTTAAAGCTCACATTTTAGCCATAAGATTGAAAAGCAAAATATTAAAATATCTAAAAATTTTATTTATTTTAAAAAAGCCTCATTTAAAGTACCATGTAGAAATAAATTATATTAATTTTCAGTTTGATAAATTTTTTTTTATTAAATTAGCGAATTAGTCTATGTGGTCGCTAAATTGAAATCAATGGAACTTCTAACTTTTTATGTTAAGCCTCACATATTAAATTAATAAACTTTGAGATGTAAAAAATTGGAATTTTTTCTATTTAAAAAGGTCTATGCAAGATCTACAAATTTTTGTAAAGTAAAAAAGGATTAAGTATTTTTAAAACACCAGACGGACAAAAAAGGAAGCATTTTTATTCTGTAATGTAGTTACTTCTTTACTTCTATTTAATGTCTAACGTTAAAAAAAACTCGATTTTTCAATATCTCTATATAAAATAAATGAATACTAAAAGAGGATAAAAAAGAAGTAGTGAAAAATAAAATTGTGGCCAAAAAAGTTGTATTAAAAAAATGGGAAACAATTTTAGCAAATATAAAATTAAAGAATAATCCAAGTTAACAATAGTAACAGCACTAATCAGTTGCTTCTTGTTTGAGATAACTTGCTTCAATAAATGATTTCGTTTCTTCAATTTCTATCATTACAAAAAAATCACTTCACAAAATCACTTTAAGTATAAAGGACAAAAGAATGGTGCCATAGAAAAGAAACCAAATAAAATTGAATGGATGATTGAAATTGTTCTACTTTTCTCTCTCCCTGTCTCTCTATGTCTTGTTCTTTTTCTCTCATATATTTATTAAAAGAGTTAACAAGTGCAAACAACTGCAAAAGAAAAGAGGGAAATAACCACCTGAATGGATTGACGTAATCTCTCTGTCAATATGGCATCACAACAATGGACCCATAAGTTGCTTGATGTTATAATTGATATGTTATGTTGATGACATTTTAGATAACATAAAAGGGCAAGTTGGATGAGTAAATCTACATCTACTGCTTTTGTACAAAATTTTATTCGATATAAAAGAAATAAAAAATATTAGAACGTTTGAAATTTTATTGAAACTTTTTCTTAAATTTATTTATTATTTCATCAATTTATTTGACCCAATTTTTTTTATTTGTAATGTTTTTAATTTTTTTATAAATCAATGAATTTTTAGATTGTAATTCAAATCATGTTGCCATACTCAGAGGCAACACTTCTTTCTAATCGCAATTTAATAGTAAAATTTAATATTTTTCTTTTAACTGACCTTAAAAAAAAATTGTCCATCTATAGAATTGTAAATCTATAGAATTTATACCATGGACAAGGGAATTGATTACTTCACATTTTACCATTTTATAAATAAGAAATGTGTTACATTATTTCATTCGCCTTTTCATAGTGCTTGGTTAGGTATAAAAAGTTTTGGACAAACACTTGAAATCTGTAAAATGCCTTAGCAGTGTTCTATCGTTTATTTCATCTATGAATTCAGCATCCTTTTTTCAAATGGCTTATACCGCGCTATCCATCTTTTCGTCTAAAATCCGTTTATGTATTTTCAAAGTAGTCAAAATCCTAAAATTTACTTAGATCAGACTAATTTTACAAAGAGTTATTACAATTTTAGATAAATTAAAGCAAAATAAAAGAAAACTTAGAGTAGTTCAGAGGTTTATTAAACCTTTGAAACAAATCTTGTCAAATATTTTAGAATATTTCATTGGCAGCCATTTCATATGCTACTTTTATCTTTCTTACACTTCCTCTTGTTTTATATATCAGATGTGTGCCACGTATGCACAAAATTTAGTCCATTCATCTATCAATTGAAATATAATAATAAAATAGATCTGACGTATAGAGGATGCTTGTATTAACACTTATACAGACTATAATTATAAAACGACCATTTATTTTACGACTTTTTTATGAGTAGTAGTGATCAAAATCGTGACAATGGACATATTAAAAAAAAGAGTGTTAAAATGGCATCCTAACGAAATACATTTAATGACACTCAAATTCATTGTTGATTTTAGTGTCTATCATAGCATAATATGAAAGACGCAATACAATTATTAAAGACGGACATGCCAGACAGACCTAAAGACTCAGATAGACTAACAAATATACATATATAAAATCCATATGAAACATTGTGAAAATGGTAAGAAGAATCTTGATAAAGTGTTTGAAGGAGAAACCAAAATCAAATGGAAGACAATAAAAATGTTCATTCTAAAGTATCTCAATTGGAACAATATTTGTGCGTGTATATATACATAAGCAAAAAGATATAAGCACCCTCATTGAACTGTATATCACACATCCAATGAAATGTTAGTCTGGTTTAATGAGAGAAATTGGTGGTTGTTACGAAATAAATGAAAAATACGTGAACATTTTAATTTACCATTTATTTATTTGTTATGTCATTTCAATTGAATTTCAACATTGTTTTATTTAGTCTTTCTGCTTCTTCTTGTATTTTCACCATCTTCTTATAATCACATGTACTTCTATAGCATTAATCTGTCTATAACAAATATTAGTATTTTGCTCTTGGTCTCGCAAGAGAAATGTTCTAACCGCAATATGTGATTGGTATACAAATATGTGGCAACAGAATGGACAACTAGATAATTGTAAGTTATGTCATAAGATGATTTTGGCTCATACTTTTGTTTTATTTTTGGAATATCTTCTGTAGCAACAAGGCTACTTTACTTTATTGCTATATAACTGAGTAGAAAAAACTTAACTTATTAATTTATGGAATTTCATTTTTAGGCCAATTTAAAAATGATTTAATATTATGCATTTATTAAGTCTTTAAAAACATCACAGAAAATTGGGCAAAAAAAAATTTTTTGTAAAGGACCTTTGGCGTTAGATATTCTCTCAATATAAAAATGAGCTACCCATTGCCATTTTTTAATTAGCAATGAAAAAGTGTACTCTTTTAAAAAAAAACTGGCAACCAAATATTTGTTTAACTAAACATTCTGAAATTTCAGATGAAAAGTACATAAATTGATCTGGAGCAAATTTTTAAGTTACTTTAAATTTTTCAAAAAGTTACTTTGCATCGATCTTCAGTAAGATATTTAAACTTTTTTTACTATTTATATTTGTTAGAATAATTTTTTTTTTAAGCTAAAGCAGCTTTAGATAGGCCTGAATTCTGGTATCAAAATTTATTAAATAGCCCTAAAAGGTACATTCTATATTTTCAACAGACTTTAGATGGACTTACAAATTGAAATAACATTACTCTAATAATTCTAAATCAATAAATCAATAGGATTTCCGAAAGTAAATTTTTATAAAATAAATTTCAAAAGCAAAGAAATTTCTTAAGGGGAAACTTTAAAAGTTTACTTTGGAATTACGCATTTAAACCATTTCATTTTTTTTCAGTTTTTTCTTTTTTTTTAATTTCTTCATGACGTTCAAAAAATCTAAAATAAAAAAATTTTAAAAAACTTTAAATTATGCAACACTTTTTAATAACTTTCTATGCTATGCCACTTTGTACAATTCTATTTCATTTAAAATCCTGTGTAACAATAAATTTTTAAAATGTTCTTATTTCTCTCTCTCTCTCTCTCTCTCTCTCTCTCTCTCTCTCTGGCCTTTTTTTGCTTTTCTTATACTTTTTTATATGAACTTTTGGTGCAGCAATCAGTTAGTTTTCATTTCTATTTTACTTTGATCTTATTCTTGTATTTTGCTCTTTTTTCTTGTATTTTTGAGGGACATTTTTTTTTTTTATTCACTAATATTTGTTTTTAACGAGGTCGTCAATTCATCTTGTTTATTTTTAACATTTATTTAATCCCTTTGTACGGCTCCAAAACAAACAGAAAATATTATCAATTTTTCTAAATTCTAAATTTTCCTTTTCCATTCTTTTCTGTTATGCTTTGTTAGTTTAATTCGTAAAAAGTTCAACCACATAAGTTTTTAAATATATTTTGGGGACATTAGTCTATTTTATCTTATTTATTAATTCTAGAAATTTTTTTTTCTTTTTTTTTTTTTTTTTTTTTTTTTTGTTATTCTTTAGATGATTTTTCTTTTATAATTCTAGAAATTCTGTGATAGAAAGAAGCATAGAAGCTTAAATATGCTGTGATTTATGAGAGTAGAAAAAAAATATATATATATATGAATGAATGGAAAGAAAAGTATTTAAGATAAAAATCTTGCAAATCTACTTCAGGCTAATTGCATTTATTCAAAAAAAAATATAAAAATAAAAAAATAAGAAAAAAGTAAGTCCCTTTAAAAGTATTTCTATCTACTTAAAACTTTCTCTCTTTTTTTTTTTTTTTTTTTTTTTTACTAATCAAAAAGGCGGACTTGTATCGTTTTTTGATAAATCTAAATCATTCTAAATTTATTTTCTTGACTAGAACACACGCTAATAAAACGGTACAAATTTTGCCACTTTGACTGAGCTCTTCATATTTTTAAATTGTTTGACTTAATTATCAGCTTGACTTCCAAATCATTTGCTATTTAGATTCTTATATATGGACTTCGTATGTATAAGCGGAATAAAATTTGTTTGTTTTATTTTCTTGGCACAAAGTTTATATAAAATCAAATGCTGGTGAAAATATTTATTTATTTTGGTACTTGGCAGATTTTTATAAATTACTTCAAGAATTTTCGCCCCGTTCTGTTACGTTTTGTTTTTGGATTTTTTTTTAAATTTTTATTTATTTATTTATTTATTTTTTTTTTTTGTTTAAGGCATTGTTGTTGTTGCTTGCTTCTTGTTATTGTTACTTTAATGCTATTTTTTAAAATGTTTACCTTGGCAAATGCAGTAAAAATAGTTTTAAGCGATTAATCGTTTTTTAGTCAATAAACCACGCCTTTAAAACCAAAAAAAAAATAACAATTAATTTTCCGGTTTTCCAATTTTACATTTTTCATTTGTCCCTTTTTGTCACTTTTCTCTTTTTTCGTTGTTTTAAAAGGCTTCAAAGTTTTTCCCTTTTCTCACTTTGCCTTCTTCTTATTACTTCACTTACTTCTATATAATTTAAAAAAAAAAAAAAAAAAAAATAAGGCAATAGCGAACGCAAAATATTATTTAAGTGCGTATTAATGTTTGTTTGTTTTGGCCATATCCTTTTTCAGGATTTCTTTTTAGTATTATTATGCCGTAGTGTGCTTATTCTTTAATTTTACTTCAGTGGCCATTTGACGTTTTCTATGTATTTATATTTTTATGTAACTACGCAAAAGTTTATCCGATTACATAAGGCATCAATTTTCTTTCACAACTAAAATAAATACATCGTTTAGTATTCTTCTCTCTACAAAACCGATAATAAAACAAACAAACGCAGGAAAACTAGATAAGAAGAAGAAAAAAACTAAGAAGAAAAATTTTAGGAAGTTCAGTAAAAATCCCAAAAGCAATTTACTTTGAATTTTGCTTTTGCCAGAGGTCGGGGGTATATTCACTTTGTCATTATGTTTGTAACACCTAAAAACAAAAAAAAAAAAGCATCAGAAGGAAAGAAGCGATCAACATTCAAATTT
Source organism: Melophagus ovinus (assembly GCA_023089585.1). Lineage (NCBI taxonomy): Eukaryota > Metazoa > Arthropoda > Insecta > Diptera > Hippoboscidae > Melophagus > Melophagus ovinus. Next base: position 2,216,972 of record JAKKIB010000178.1, read on the forward strand.
TGAAACGATTAAGCATGTCTGTCCATCTGTCTTCTGGACGTAAAATTTAAGATATCAAGCTCAAATTTGGCAATGTCATTAGAAGCTTTTGCATGCATGTTGCGTTTGAAAATAGGCTAAAACAGTCAAAGGACACGCCCACTGTGCCATATAAACTGAGAACACCTCATTTTTTTTGAAGCAAAATTTGATAAAAATCTGTACATTATCTGTAAACTGTTAAAGATATAAAGCTGAAATTTTGCACAAGTACAAGGACTATTGGCTTACAATGTCTGTCCAAAAAATATGCAAATCAGGTATTATACAATATCAAACTTTCATTTCTTTACATTTACGTTTTCAATTTACTCCCTAAAAGCTGAATCATGCAATGAATCGTAATATCCTGGTGTATGGACTCCAAGCCAAATATAATTTTTTTTATTTATTTTTTATTTTATTTTTTTTGTTTATGATTTTTTTTCATTTCAGTTGCCTAAATTGGCAACGCTCCGATAACAAACCAAACTTGAATATTTAATGTGAAAGGATCAATTTGTATATTTATGTATTTGCTTTAATCATCCATATATAAATAAGAAAATACATTTTTATATACGCTCTTCCCTCTTCCCTCTTCCCTCTTTCATCTTCCCTCTTCCCTCTTTCATCTTCCCTTTTGTCTTTATTTTTTTATCTATTTCTTTATGACGCTTCAACATGCACATTTTGCTAAAATCTTTTAACGTTGACGTTGGTTATTGAACTTTAAGTAAATAAAAATTTCTTTAATATCCAACTAACTATTTTATCTCGATTAGAGTCTATTTAAAATTTGCATTTTACTAGAAATATTCTAAGTTGTTGTCTTCATGCAGCTCAACAACATAACAAATTGCCGCCCTAAACATAAATAAAGGGCAATTTGTTACAAAAGAAATCCATTATGCTCATTTATGTATGAAACATTGAAAAATTATTATATTCACTTCAAAATATATAAAGTTTATTCATTTTTTTCTGGTTACTGTAACGTTTGATTAAAAATGCTAAAATGATGTGGTTGCTTAAACTTAAGAAAAGTTTTTGCAAAAGTGAAAAAAATTTTAAAGGCAAATAGCTAAAATCACTCAGAATTGAGTTTTACTTAGATAACATGGCAAAAAAAAAAAAAAAAAAAAAAAAAACGGAAACCAAATTTTCAAAACTGAAGAATCTTCATTTAATAATTTTTTCATGAATTGTCTTAGAAAACGAACCGAAAAGAAAAATGCCAAAAATCTTGGGAAAATTTATAAATTTTTTTTATAAAATAACTCTTTGCGAAATTTAATACTTTATTAAAGAAGTGATTCAAACTTATACATTTTCAAAATATCTATTTATTTAACAAATTTATTTGAAACATTCCAAAAAAAAAAAAAAAACACCTTCAAGTTTGCTAAGAGAAATTTACGAAAAAATTAGAATTTAGACACTTAAATTTAAATTGATTTAGAAAGTTATATCAATTAGATTGACCTTTTTTTTATTGTACAATAAATAAGTTAAAAAGTAAATATAAAAAAAAAATAAGTTCTTTACAAAATTATCTAACCATGAATTTTATAAAAATAAGGCCTTCATTAAAAAATTTCAATTTGCATTGAATTTATTTGAAATGGCCACAAAGTACAAAACGAAAAAAAATTTTTAATTTTTTTTTTGTAATTCATGAAAAAAAAGTATGTATATTTTTCTTTTTTTTTAAATCGATTAATCAATTTCGTATTAATTAAAATCATCATTATTTACCAAAAATATTTTAAAGAGTTAACTCTGGCACATTTTGAACATCAATGAATCCATACGAAACATATAAACAAAAGTTTAATAAATTTTGATAAAATCAAACAAATAGAAAAATGGCAAATGAGAAGTGAGACGTAATAGAAAAATGGCAAAAGTTTCTAGAACAATTTATTGCCCAAAGTTAAATGAACAAAACATTTAAACAGCTGATGTTCCAATTTTACTTTATTGTCTGTCTGCTTGATTTTTATTATATATATATATATTATATATATTTATATATGTGTGTATGTGTATTTATGTGTATATGTATATGTGTTTTATATATAATTCATTTTAGTTTATTTTCATTCATTCATTTTGCCTTCGTTTCTTTCTTTATTTCTTTACATCTCGCATTGCTCTAAATTCTGTTAAACTTTTACTTATTGTCTTAGAAATATAAACCAGATTTTGTGATTTATTCCAATCGATTAATGCAAATGATCTTTGTAAAATATATATGTGTATATTTATGAGTGTAAAAATAAAGTTTGCATAATCATATCTATCCAAACAATTGGCTAAGGAACTACATTTTCAAGCAAGAAAAATTTTTAATTCTTCATCTCCATTTTAATGCTCTGACTCCCCATATTCCTGAGTTTGCGTCTGCTTTTGAAAAGAGGATTTGTATATTCTACCTTTTGCATGCTTTTTTTGCTTCTTTGTTTTTGGTTTTTTTTTTTTTTTTTATTCAATTCTTTTATGCATTTATCTTCATCTATTACTTGAGAGTTATATGAGAAAAGGTATAGAAATCACTGATAATGAATTTTTATTTTATGGTAATTTTTTTCAGTCTTCTTTTCTTGTTCTTTTTTTGTCTTTTTTTGTTTTTTTTATTTTGCTATTTTTCTTATCTCAAAACCACCTCTCAAAACTTAAAATGATTTTGTCTTTCTTTTGCCTGCCTCTCTTCTCATTCATTTTTATCCTATAAATATCTGCAAGGCTAAGTTTATAAATAGGCGAAGTTTCCTTTTATTATGGCATTTGTGATAACTTTAAAAAAAAACATGAATTAAATGAGCCTGTCTACAATTCCTAGGGATACTAAAGTTTCATATAGGCAGTATAAAAATATATGAGCTAAAGTGATGCGTGACTTAATTAAATGTAATTTCAGAAACTTTGATATTTTTTATGCCAATTTGTATCGATTGCTTGCATTCAGCCCGCGATTTAAGATAAGTAAAACATTTCAGAGCCACATTAAAAGCCGTAGTCTGAAATATTAAAAACTAAGCAGAGTTCGTTAGAGCAGGGGAGTTGAGGTACCCCGGCAGTCATCTTATCGAAAGTAAACTAAAATAATCCGAAAGGTTTTTGGGAAAATTATCCAATAAACGAACTCTGCGTACACTGATAAGTTTTTTAATAAAATGCCATAAATCAATCTACAATTTTGTAGTGAAACTTCATAAATCGTTAAATGAATTATTTTCAGATGGCAAAATATATTTGTAAGCTTCTCTTTTTTTTAGCTTTAAAATCACCTTTTATCAATCAGAATGATGTCGATATTTCACAATACTTTATCGTAAATTAAATAAAAACTCTTATTTCTTCGCTTATCTTTTTCCTTTGGCGTTTTTATTAGTATGGCATTTACCGACATTATCCTTGTTATTTATTGGAAATTTAAGATGAAAAATTATATCTACCTTTAACTATTTGAATTATCCTTCGGTCCATGTAAACTTTTAAATATATTTTTATTTTGTAATAATTCCATTTATTATATTTTTTGTAATTATTTGATTTTTTTTCACTTCTTTTATTAAAGTCACTTAATCATAATAAGTGAAAGATGGACAAAAAAAGGTCAAAAAAAAATATTAATTACAATTGAAAAAATAAATCTCTAATATCGTAAAAATTTACAACAAACTTTTTGTATAGACTTTCATTATTCTTTATCTTAAGGACTTTAATTCTAGAAAGTTGGCAGAAGCTGAGCATTTTTACGCTAACACTCAAATCTTATTTCGAAAAAATTTTGGACTCTGGAAAAACTTCAGCAATTGCATAGGGGAAAATTTATTTTGTCATATTTAATCAAACTGGAAAATTTGGATCGCATTAATCAATTTGTTAAATCCCTTTCAAATTTTCCAAATGACACTTTTTGTTAAAAGTCTTCATAAGAAGCGAGAAGCTGTCAAACATCTATAGTCGGCCACAACAATTTGTAATGCTATTTGGTGTAGGCTCTTTAAGAATCGGCCCGAACAATTATAAAGTTCTTACTGGTTTTTTCAACTAAAATATAGAGACACTAAAATGATTCAATCAAGTGTACTTTTTATAACATTTCATTTCTAGTTTGACATTTATTGAAACTAGTTTGCCTTATTCCATCGCTTACAGGAATGAATGGCATCCTTCTTTACGTATATTAAAGTTTTACTTGAAGTGAAAGTGATAAAAATTGAATAATTTCAATTTATTTGTTAAGTAAAACTATTATCGTATAATTTCATAATAATTTCGAATAATCTTTAATTGTTCAAGTAAAGTCCAGTCAGTAAAAAGGTACACTTAAAGTTGCACCAAATGTACCTTTATGAGAAGAAATGAAAAATGAAAGAAAAATTTTACAAACCACAAAAATCTCTTGAGCCTTTCTCCTTGGCTAGCGGGCCAAGGAGGAAGCGCCTTTTTAGGCGCTTCCAATATACATGAAATGAGTGAAAGACTTTTAGAGGTATAAATGCAGAAAGTGTAATATTTTTTGATGACACATAATACATTTCCATATCTAAATAGTTAAACACATGGAATGAAATTATATACAGATAAAAAAGGAAGCACTTTGAAAAATCAGTTTCAAAACTACTTTTGTTTTACTTTTAATTTTTCATTTAAATCATTCATTCATTTACCAGTAGGTTTGTTTTTTCGGCCATACCTTCTACTTCCTGAAACATTTGCTCAATTTTCTTTTTTAATTTTTTTTTTTTTTTTTTTGGCAAAAAATTAAAAATAAAAGTATGGAAAAATACAAATTTTGAATGATCGATTTAGCTAAATGCATGAAATTTTGAAACAATATTTGCCACTAAAGATATAAAATTTCAAGTTAGATGATTAAACGTGCATAAAGTTTTGAAATATCAATGGAATGAAAAATCTGCCATCTAAAGAAATATTTAGAAAATCTTTGATGAAATTTTTATCAGGATTTTTTTTTTGTTTTTGCATTTCATATTCATATTGTTTTTTATAAAATAGAAAATAAAATTAAAAATTTATGAAAATATGCGAAAAAACTTTCTTAAATAACTTACAAAATATTTAAATATTTCTACTTTCTTTTGATGTTCAATTAAAAATTTTTCACTTTCTTGTCTCTTTTTTGTGTTTTTTTTTTTTTCGTTTTAGTTTCTCTTTGAGTTCAATATCGTAGAAGATTTATGAGCCAGTTATTTGTAAAAGAAATTAATTGGAAATTGAAAGAAACCTATAAATACAACTCAAAAAGATAAAGTCGAATGGGATCTAAGCTAAATGGTCTACACTCAACTTCATCAAGTAAGATTAAAAAATTAAGCCAGTTAAAAAAATTATAAATTTTACAAATTTTGTATAGTTTCTCATATGAAAACGGGTCCATCAAAAAATGGAACGTTCTAATCTGGTTCCTAAAAATAACCCTAAAAAATTATAGTTACATCGATTTAACAGATCTCTTCCTTTTTAATTCAAACGGTTTCAAAATCCAACAAAAACTTATGGGCGATGTGAGCAGGTAGATTCAAGTCATTTCAAAACTTAGCCTTGCAAATTTATCTGTAGAAACAAATGATGAAAGTTATAAAAATATCAACAGCAACAACAAAATAAAAACCAATACAAATTATGCAACATTATCACAATTTTCATTTGATTCCATTTAACATAAATATTTCTTCTACACTACTTAACCCACTGAGCCCTAAGTGAAGGAACTCTATTTAGCAATTATTTCGAATGCTTCAAATTGCAACTGACGAAGCGTAAATAATAAGAAGTAATAAGAATAAAAACAAAAACAAAAGTAAAAAAAAAAACAAGACCAGAAATGGAAACCGGCATGATATACTTGTTCGACATTTTTCATGCAGAACAGTACTCCAAAAGAAATCGGAGCGTAAAAATTTTGAAATGCAGATAAATGCAAAAAAAAAAAATCAAATAAAAGAAAACAAAGCAAAACGTACAAAATAAAAAAAAAACACAAATAATTGAAATTTACATGCATACACACACCAACACATATGGCCAGATATTTCTATAAGCAACTTATTTGTGAAAAAAAATATTGAAAGATTTAAAGCCAAATATGGTTGTTGAAATTTCGTATAAAACTAAAATAAGACAAAAATAGACAGAGAGAGAAAATTCTAGTGAAAAATTATAGCAAAATGAAATGGAAAATTGAAAAGAAATTCTATAACAATTTTTCAATATTGATTTTCTTAGTTCACCAAAAAAAAAAAAAAAAAAAAATAATGTGTGACATTTTTGTGATATGAATCCTTCTTGATAACAATTGGACGTGCTTTAGGTGAAGTGAATATCAAGTAATGATTTCAATTGCTCTTAAAGAAATATTATAGTTTTATGAAATAAAAATTAATATAAAAAAAAAACAAAATTAAATAAAATGAAATAAAATAAAATAAAATTTCTTACATTGAAATATGTAGAAAAAAAAGAAAAAAAATTAGCATTCCACTCAAGGAGCGTCCATGCGACATATGATGCAATCATTAACAAGTTACGTGATGATACTTAAATAACTGAAAAAAAAGTTTAAAGTTAAAATGTGACAAAATATTTCAAACTTTAAATGAGGTACTTTTTAAATTTCAGTTTGCATGCATCAACTGATTTAAGAAAAATTCTTAATACTCTAAAATTAAATTTACAAACACTTTGACTTATTTGATGATTGAACGTATTTTTTTATATGGGGATTTTAAATTTTGTATCATTTATTATTAAAGTTAAGGAAGGCATTAGAAGCCAACTAAAAATACTATAAATGGACCATAAATTTTCTTCTTGTGCCCCACCACTACTGATAAACGAAAGATAACGACCCATAATTTAAGTTAATTAGAAGGAGGGGCCTAGCACAAAAAAATTCAAATGATTTAAGAAGTATGTTATATATAAGAAAGGGCAAAATATAAATCGATTTTAGATTAAACTTATAGTCAAATTAATTTATTATGCCATTCACTTCAAATTCGTACACTTTTTGATATATAAATTCCATTATAAAATCGAGCGTTATATAAAAAAATTATTTAAGGCAAAAAAGAAAACTTCAGAAAATATATTACAAAACAATTGGATTCTACTTAAATCCTCTTAAATGTAACTAGGGTTTATACGCCACTAAAAAATTGTAAAAATTCTAAATCATGAAACTTCTAATTTTAAATTTATAATAAAATCCATATAATTTATCCTTTATAATTTATAAATAATACATCAAAGTTATATAATTTTTAGTTCAAAGCAGATAAACTTTTATTTTAAATGAAAATATGGGCGTGCCCTTCAACTTATTTCATTAATTTACATTTTGAAGGGAAACTTTTAACTAGTTGTAAATTTTCATAATAAGCAAAGTCTGAGTAAATGAGGAAAGGAAATATTTTCATCGATTCTATGGGGTTTAGAAATAAGCCCTATAAAATCTGGAATCTAAGTCATTCTTATGAAACTTTCTATTACTATTTTCTTATAATTTAATGAATACGATATTTATAATATTTTAAAATAACTTGAAAGAGAATTTCTTAATTTCTATCAGTCATATAAATTGAGATAACGACTCGCTAAGATCATAATTTTTATAATAACAATTATTTTCATATTTTTGTATTTTTGTACTTATTTACCTTTTCAGATTGTTGGAATATTAGTTCATTGACTATTTAGAAATTTTAAATGGATTTCTTTTCAAAATTAATATTCACTTTCTTACCTCTTTTATCATTTCAATAATTTTACGAATGGAATAGATTGTTCTAATAGCATATTTTTCATTTAAAAACTGTTAACTGTGTTTACAATAATTTGAATGTAATTTAATGCGGTTCAATGCCGCCAATTTTATTATAAACTTTCTTCATTCGTTAGGTGTATATTCCCTTAAATATCGGGAGACAAGTCAAGCAGCAAAACAAATCATATCAAATTTAGTTATCCATGGAATTTTTCTTTCACTTTTTTTTGTTGTTGTTATGGCCATATAAACTTGGCCACATGGCATATTACATAATTGTGGATTTTCTCTTAACCATAATTTCTTTCGTTGGAAATTTACACTAATATTTTCTAAACAAAATCTTTTTCTCATATTTTGTATCCTTTAAACAATGATCATTATAATGATAATAATTATGAAAATAATGATAATTATGATGATGGTGACAGTTGTTTTTAATTTCACTTTTAGTTTAGTTTTGGAACATTTCAATGATAAACTAATATGTGAAGCATATAAATTGAAACGAATTATAAGAGATAAACATCAACCACCATCAAAGCGTAAACTAATACAAAAATTCTTAACAGTGGACAAAGCAAACACCAATTCAAACCATCCCAATCATTATCATCACTAACTGTTATCGTATTGACAAATTGTAGTTGTTGCTTTTAGATTACTTCTTAGTGACCGTCATACTTATGGCATGATAAAGATAATCATTTCTTATACATATGTTTCCTTATACGCTAAATGTAACCTTTAGCAATGCTATCTCTTATTTTCCCCCATAACCTTCCTCCTTTCTCTTTCACCAAACAATCAATATAATTTTCCAAAAACACTACGCCCTTTCACTACCCCAACGCATACAGCCTTTCACAAAAACATTTTTCTTTTCTATTATTTTCTATTTTATCTATTTACTTCTTATATCCTGTTGCCTTAGATATTTGATGATGATGACTGTTCCAGTATACTTTTCATTAATTGAAAACATCCCAAGCACACAAACAGAAACATTGACATACCAAAAAACAAACATATCATCAACACTGATATCAACACCAACACCAACACCAACACCAATACCAACACCGTCACTGTCACCGTCACTGTCACCATCACCATCACAAACACCGATATATCAATATCAACATAAGCATCTAACCATTAACCAAGTAAATCTTTTTTGAATGGTTAACTTTACTTTCAATATAAACGGCATACTCTTAAATGAATTTCAATGTGATTGCAGAAGCAGACGGCCATTTTATATATCAGCAGGTATGCATATAAATTGATAAGGCCAAAAAAAAAAACAAAAACAAAAACAAAAACAAAAAAAAAACAAACATAACAAAAATTGAAAATGATGTTCTTGTGTATGGGGGCAAACACAAGGACAGACACATAAAGTAACATGATTGCTTAGTAAATAATGACAATAATGAGAATGATGATGATAAACGTACATTTCACTTTTATTACAATCTCAATATGTATGATAGAGCCTGATGGAAGGCAGGCAATAAGAACAGAGAAACAACTCAGAAAGGAAAAATGAAAGAAAAATGAAAGAAAAATGAAGGAAAAATGTTATACGATGCTCTGCAATTTATGGATTCAATTCAAACTCTTATCCTTCACTAAACTTATAAATATACAAATAATTTTCATCATTATTATTATTATCATCGCATCTTATAGCAAATCACATACACTATACACCATTGACAACTTTTACTTACAACTTTTCAATAAACTTAAATTATTAATGAAATATATAAACTCAGTATGTCAAGTTTCTTTTTTTTTTTTTGCACTTATATCAAAATGTGTGAACATTCCAATTTATTTATAAACGTTGTAAATTGTAAATTTTATATAAGAACATTTCTAAAATTTATACGTATAATAATAATTTAAATTAAATGGTATTGATTTGTATAAGTGTCATCATTAACTCAATAGAAACCATTTACAGTTGTTTTTAGTAAAATTTTAATGATAATCCATTTCCAATTCCAGTAACTAGCATAAGATTAAATTTTCATATATCAACTTTGTTTGTACGGGAACAATTTTATACTTACATAAATTTGTATATTTAAATTTAATACTTAAATTAAATATAATCATAATTTAAAAGTAATAAAATGCCAAGACGTTTTGAGTACATTTATTTTGCATTAATGTTTGTTATATCCTAAAAAAAAATGGTTCCGAGACCCTACACAGCATGAAATTGTGAAACGCTTTAGACTTATCAGTCTATCTGTCTTTTTTGTCTGTATGTCTGTCTATCTATCTTCCAGTTGCAAAATTTAAGATAACAAATTAAAATTTGGCAGGAACATTGAACGTTACTCCTGGTAGGTATAGAAAATGAACAAAATAGGTGGATAGATTTAAAGTAAAATTCGCTTTTTTTTTTCTATCTCATTACTAGCTAACGAAAAAAATATGTAGCTGAAATTTTGTACAAGATATAATGTAATGTCTGCCTTGCTAAACGGCCCCGCCCACATAAAATTATACAATATCAAATTTTCAATTTTTTATATTTAGGTTTTACATCTATTACTCAAAAACTGTAACAGTCTCAGTATTGTAATATCATAGATTTAAATGTTAGATATCCAAAATTTGGCACCAGCCAAGTAGATTGCTTTTCATTCTGCTGCTTAAATTTGTTCAGTAAAAATAGATCAAAATATTTCAAAACCGCTATATGTTTGTGTGAAAATTTTTACACATTCACCAAAGTAAATATTTATCCACATATATAATTTACCATATCATTTTATATTCTACATGGTTTTAATGGTTGACATGTAAATAAAATGTAAAGAAAACAAAATTGTAGGATATTTATATTAGCGGGAATTGATATTATATATGTCCTTGAAAATGTAAACGTAAATATAAGAATGAATTTTCAACTTTTGCCACAATATTAAATTAAACACAAGTAAAAATGAAACAGTCCGTCTAATTTGGATATAGCGCTTGATCTAATGTGAATAAAGAATCCAAAAACAAAAGTAAAATTAATCTTGTTAAATAACTAGCTAAAATTCGTTGTAAGGGAGGGGATTTAAAATTGCGACCGATCAGGACCAAACGTGGTACAAACTTTAAAATCGTGGCTTAATCTTAAACATTTCGAATGGATTGAAAGGCCCGCCTGCAGCTATTTACAATAATTGTGGCGTAATAAAAAATTTCAATGAACAGACAGACAAGCAATAGAAATTGATTTTGAAACGATTGTTATATTAAAAGCTTAATCTATCTTAAGGTTTTCTAGATGTCACAAACACCTGCACAAAATCATAATACCAAGCAATGTAAAAAATGTAAAAAAAAAATTTTAACTCCAGATTTTAAGAGAAAATGAACAAAATGGAAAAGTGAAAAAGTCTTGTGGCAGAAAAACTTTAATAAATATAATTTAAAGTTCGATAATAATTTGCATAAAATTCGTGTAATATTTGTCTTGTTAAATGGCAGCCTCTTATTTAATATCAATATTTTCTTAAGCAATACCTCAGATTTACTTTATAAAACACTTTAGATTCTTTGAAATTTTTAAAATGTATTATCATTATGATATCATGATATAACAGAGAGAAAATATTTCAAAATGTCTAAAGTAGACAAAGCAAAAGAATTCATTTTAATTTATTTAAGAAATTCAATTATTTATAGAAATAATTAAATTACTTATTTGAGGCTGCCATTTGGTTCCTTTTTTTTTTAACAAAATAAATTGTTATAATTATTTTTTAATGAATTCATCAATAAAATATTTATGATTTTATAATTCAATTTTATGAGGATTACTGCAGGTAATCTATCTAATATTTATCTAAACAACTCAATATCATATTTTTCCTTAAATCCTTTAATATTTGAAGTGTTTATTACAAAATGTTTATTCAAGTGTTTATTACTCTTGAGCTTTTAAAATAAATGATTGTATAACAATTTTTACCCAAAAATAAAAAAATAAAAAAATAAAAAAATGTATTTGGCTGGGGCCAAATTTTGGATATCTACCAACCCATAAACCATAAAATTACGACTCACAACCTGATCCAGCTCTTAGGCGTAAAAATGAAAATTTGGCCTTGTATAACATCGCATAAGCGTGTCCAAATTACATGATTTTTAAACGGGCATGGTTGATCAATTTCCTCCTCACTTGTGCAAAATTTCAAACTTCTATTTTTTGTAGTTTACAAATGATGAGCAAAAAACTGCCAAATTTTATTTAAAAAAAATTAGGTATTCTCAGTTTATGTTACACTGTGGGCGTGTCCATTGACCGATTTAGCCCATTTTCAATTCCAACCTGCATGCAAGAATTTCCAATGAATCTGCCACAATTTTACGAGCAGAAGACTCTTTACAACAGGCAGACATATAGATAGACGAACGGACAGACATGTTTAATTCGATTTGAAATTTATCGCTGATCAAAAATATGTACACGCTTCCTTCTGGGCATTACAAACATAATGACAAAGTGATTATATCCTCAACCTCTAGGTGATGGGTATAAAAATGAACAATATCACTTGGAAACTGAAAATGACACACGAAAATAAAAATTCCTTTACAAAAATTATATTGTCTCTGCATTGGATAACAGATAAATTCTCCAAAATGTTTATGTCAATCATTCGTATGGCATAAGCCCGTAACATCTAATGCTTTTTACGTGACAGATATTTACCACAAGAGACAAATTATCTTGGGAAGGGAGATGGTCATATATAAATTGTGATATATAATAAGCGCAACTATAAAATAACATAAATAAAAATAAATAATATAATAATAAAATGGAAAAGAAAAAGGTACATTCTCATCTTGAAAGAAGAAGAATTTCTTAATAAATTGTAGGATTATTATTTGAAAAATAAAACATTTCTCAAATAAGTAAGACACGAGTTGAAAGTAACAACTAAAGACATTATTAGATCTTACTTATCCAATAAAAAATAATTTAAACTTCAATAAAAAAAAGAGTAACAATTTACAAATTTCATTGAAAGTGTTGAGAAAAATAATGAAGCATTTATCTTAGAGTTTTGTATCCGATAATATTTTATAGGAATTTGAGTACGGTTATTTATTGGCTTAAAATCATTTGTTATAATAATTAAAGCCAATTTTTATAGAAAATTTCTTATAACCAATCAAGCAAGTAGAAACTTGAAAATAAGAGTTCAAAGTTAAGCAACATTTTTGTATAACACTCTTGCAAAAATCAGTATAAAATATTAGATGAATATATTAAATCTAAATTTACGCGGGCTTATGCTTTGAACTTCTTCTTATACAATTTTTTCAGTTCCATTTCTAAATCATTCCATTTGTTCAATAAATTATAGGCACAAGATTTTTACATGATTTTCTATTTTTTTAAAAGCCATTGACTCTTTTTTGCAACAATCATTCAATCATTTCTTTCAATCCAGATGACATTGTGGTTATATCCTATAACTATAATTCTGTTTATCTGAGTCTTTTTTTGAACTATATATCAGGAAGAAGATTCAAATTTGTTTCTTTTTATTAGAATATAGCAATCATTTTTTTCGCATTTTGTTTTAAAGTAAAAGTTTAACGCTGGAGATGATTCAATCAATGTAAGATTTTTAATAAAAAAAAAATCTAACAATTGAATTTTTAAATGTTCAAATAACTTATATAATAAAGGAACAAGAGTTTTTTTTTTCATAAAATTTCTAACATAAGATAAAAAAAATTTCTCATTCCAATCGTGGGTCAATATTTGAAAAATTATATTCAAGAAATTTTTTTAGAAATTTTTTCTAATGGAAATAAAAGAAAATTAAATTGGAGATTAAAAAATGAAATTAGAAAGAAATAAGGGGAGATTTACGTATAACAAAAGTCAAAAAAACAAGTAATGTATAAATAAATATTGATCAGAAACAAGTATGAGAAAATACTCATTGAATTTATGGACAAAGGATTATAAGTTGCCCCTTCTACTTCTTCACTTTCATTTTCCATACACACTATTATTTTAATTTCTCCATTATTTTGCTGCTTTTTCATACTTTCATTGTATACCGTTCTTTTTCTTTTTTTCTACTTCTTTTCATTTGTGCTTTTCACTTATTGTCTTTATCACGTATTAGAAATATCTAAACGTGCACAATTCAATTTGCTCTTCTTCGGTGGGCCATTTTATAAGAGTTTAGAAGTAAAGAAAAGTTCAGTTAAACGTACAATAAACTATTTTTAATTCTGACTTTTAATAACTAATTTCCTGTAACTTTTTCTATCACATTTTCCACATTTTATCAAATGAATGAGAAATTATTAAAAATACAATTTGATAGATTATTAATTGAACTATTGTCCTAAGTATTAAAATACCCCATAAATCCATAGAACTCACTAAATATTTAAATAAGTCAAATAGCATATAAAATTTTGTCACGAAAATTATAAATGAGCTAGTGAAAATTGCTAACGAGAAATAGATGCCTTAAACCATTTCTATGTCATTTACTTCATAATTTATCTACTGCAAAATTTTACATAAAAACAAAAAATGGTAAAATAATAAAAAAAGCTTAAATTTATTTTAATTACTTATTTAGATTTTCTTTACTTTTTTCAATAATAATTTATGCAAAACTGAAAATATTACATTAACCTTCTATCAAATATCTAAATCCAGACTACTTTCAATTTATAATTTTCAAAGTGAAAAAGACGCATAATAAATTTTTTATAGTTAATAGTAACAATTTAGTAAAATTTTTTATAACATAATAATATTTTTTCTGAACGCTAAACTTCTTCAAAATAATGCTTTGCACAATAATTCCATATTTATTCCATATTATTCTCTATTTTTGGAATTAAATATACCACAACTATCTTATTTTATTCAAGGCAAAACGAAAAAAAAAATGCTCTAAAAGAAATATTTCGGTATCAATTTAACTTACAAAAAAAGGAAATCTATAGGAAAGTTCCCACGATAATGCTTCTAAAATGAACATACAAATGTTTTAACATTTTCAATAGAGTATTTTTTTATAGAGAAAAATATGGAGACCCTGTTATGCAGATAAGAACTCTGAATTGATCGTTACAATAGAAAATACACAAATCACAAAGCACAAAGGTCCTACAAATGGATCCATTGGCTAATTATGTCTATATTTTAGAAACCTATTCTTAAGTGAGCTATATAAAAATTTCCATATCTTTCAAATATTTCATATAATATTCTAAGAAGATTGATATCAGGGCTAGAAGCCATCATTTCCATTAAATTTCATTGTAATAACAAATCAATACAAATTCCCCATACAAAAATGGTTTCTAAATTGTTCTATCCAATGAAAATTTGGATTGTAAAGTAGAATGAAGAAAAAAAAATTGACTTTTTTTATTTTATAAGCAAAAAAGAAAAATATTTACATATAACCAACAAAAAAATGTGTCAATATTTAGCAAATCTAAATGCTCAGAACAAAAAGGAAATAAAATTCATAAGCGAAATTTTTTTTAATTTTCCTCCATACATGTTAAGCATGAAAAATATCAAGTGCTAACCAAATGCTCCATAATTCTATGTAGAAATAGGAAAATGCCATAAAAGTATTACATTTCATTTCACTTCATTTCATTTCATTTAAATAATTACTGATGTAAATAATTATAAATTTCTCAGCATTAAAGGGTAAACAATTGCCTCATAATGTAGACAACTGTAATGAGTACAATAAATCAAAAAACATGACATTCAATTACATGCACACACACACACACACACACACACAATTACTTCCATACCATACATACATTACACTAACATTAATTACTGACTGACTAAAATGAAATTGTGCTAAATGAAAAAAAAAACAAAAAAAAAAAAAATAACGTGGAATAATTATTTATACATTTGCCTTTGGAATTACAAGGCTTAAAGATTTGACAAATAATTTTGATTCGTATTTTACACACAAAATGAACTAAGTTACTTAGTTAATACGTCAATTAAGTTGGTTGGTTAAGAAGCTAAAAATTTACTTTAAAATCTGCTGGTTTAAAAAAAAAACAAACTTTTGAATTTCTCTGCTGAAAGTATCCTTTAACTCTTGTTAAATGTTAACTTTTTATACGGATTACACAAAAGTTTCTTTAAGCCTAAAATAATAAATTTACAATGATTGGGCCCGTTCTCTATAACCATCTGCATATGAGAGGAACATAAAACATTTAAAAAAATTTAAAAAATACTCAAATCGTACATTTGTATGTTACAGTTTAATAATTCCAAAAAAAAAAAAATAATAAATAAAAAAAAACAAAACAATTTTTCCTTCCGTTTTGTAACATTTTTGTTCAGATAAATGAGTGCTAATAATAAGTACTTTATTAATGTGATTTGAACTTTTTATTTTTTTTTTATATTTATACATGTTTTTTCTTTTTATTAAAATTTTATATATTCATTTTGCCCGTTATCTTATTATTAAAGAACAAAAAAATTTACCAATAAAATTGAAAAAGTACATATAAGAAATTTTAAGAATTTTATAATTTTTAAAAATATTTTTTTAATTCTTATTTTTCAATACTCATTCTATTTCATAGAAAATAACTCTATTATAATATATTTGATACAAAAAACATAAATTCCAGAAAATTCCTTTAAACTTATTTAAAATTCTCAATTAAAGCATTTATTTCATCAAATAGAATGCAAATGCATAAAGCAATCACTAAGTAGCTTAAAAGATGTAAAAATAATTAGTTAATATTTAAAGTATGGAGAAAAAAAGATAAAATTATTAATTAATTAAAACTACATAAAACAAAGATCTAGCTAAAAATGCCGCAATCGATATAATAATTACTTTTCGAATAATGTTCATGGTTGAGCTATAATAATAAAAAATTATTAAATGTAAATAATTCTCTTTCAACATAAATGGCATTTGTAAGAGCAAGATAACATGATTATTCTACAGTTCGAGTTTTTTAATTGTTCTTATTTATCTTTTGCTGCTTCTTTTTTTTTTCTCTTTTTTTTCTTGTCTTCTTTGTCAATTTTTCAACTAAAAATATGAAAGGCATAACAAATTACAGTAACAATAATAATAACAACAACAACGATATTAATCATAATGTATATCCAAAAAAGCATTATTAAGTCTCTCAATCACAGTCTGCTCTTTAAAATGTCTTGCATACTCTTATGCTAACGGTTTGCATACGCATCTAACGGACAAAGTATTTCTTATTTAATGGATAGAAAAATGCAGAATTAGTTTCCTGATTATCTGATTATTCACCCGTCTGCCCGTTACAAGTTTCTTCAAGTAAGATCACATTTAAAATGCAAGGCTTCACAATTTCACTAAAAATTGTGTTGACTATTTTAAAATTCCGTTTTAACCGTTCACAAAAAAAAAAGGTATCTCTATGTCAATCACACTTTCAGCTGGTTCGATATTTTCTTGCATAATTTTATAACACAAAAAGATTCACAGGTAAAGTACAAAGAAAGAAGAAAACAACAACAACAACAATAAAATATATTATATATATATTATATCATATTAATATAATGGCGAAAGCAGAAGAGAATTTTAACTTAGCATTTATGTTTTGTAATCATAATAGAACAAGTAAAGTTATTATTGCTTTTGATATGCAACTCTATGAAACATGTCCCCGCCTTTAACATTTTTCATTTTGTTTCATTTTGTTTCATTTGGTTTCATTTTGTTTCATTTCATTTCACTTGAATTTATTTCACTTCTATGCTTTTATGTAGAATCCAAATACTTCAGAATTATGAATGATAATGATACGATTTTTAATACTAATTGTAATAGACTGGAGTATATAAAAAATATTTATTTCAATGCTGCAATAGACTGAGAGTGCTATATTGTGAAAGTAAGTGTGATAAAGTAAGTAAGAGAAAGAGAAAGAGAGAGAGTAGAGTTATGTTTTTATGAATGTTTTGGCGAGAGAAGTCTCTTGTGAATACACTCATACCTTTGTTCTTTATTGCTAATTAAAATCAACAAAATTAAATACTTAAACAATAGTGTAAAATGAGTGGCAGTGAAAATAGAAAATAAGCAAAATGTTAAAGAGTAAAGAGGAAGGGAAAAAACGAAGGATAAAAAAGAAAAACAACAAATGTATTAATGCATAGAACAGTACAGAAATGAAGCAATACAAACACCAATGAAACAACGAAACCGAAGTAACGAAACAACGAATGGAAAGAAAAGTATAGCTAGAAAAGTATGACTAAGATAAAACAAGAACAACAAACAAAAAGCAATAATTGTAATAACAATGTTACTATTGCAACCGTTAGGTTATAATTTTTAGAAATTGACGCTCTTATTTTGTTTCATTTTACTTTATTTTACTTAATTTTCACGTTCTACTCTACGTTTATCTTGTATCTTGAGTTGTCGTGAGTTTTATTTAGTCTCTTCCTTCCTTTCATATATCCTTGCTACTTATTTGTTACCTTTACTCTTTATCTTTTTTCACTTATTAAACATGAAGGAAATTTTGCTGACGCGCTCTTTTATTAAAGAGTTTTGCAATCTGCGCTTTCTTTTGTTTCTCTTTTTTTTTTTGCTTTTGCTTTTTATATTTTTTTAAAGAGACTTCAAAACAGCCCAAGCAAAGTTCATGTACAAATAATGAAAGAAAAGAGACATAATCCAGAACAATCCAAAACACAACACAGCACAGAAAACAGAAAACATAAAACATAAAACATAAAACATAAGTAATCGATCGAAATTAAATGAAAATTTATTACTTTCTTTAACGCGTTATATTTCATTTCTTATAAAGCACTTTGTTACATTGCATTGCACAATGCTATTAAGCCATAGGCGATATTTTTCGATTATAATGAAAAGACAAAATGAAAAGAAATGATAAGAAAAGAGGAAGAGAACAATAGAAAATTGAATAAATGAAATGAAAGAAGCAGACAAACAATAACATAAATATCAATCAATTTTCTTTTTCATTTCTTTTGTCATTTCATTTTATATTTCTATGCTTACAATGGAGTCCAACAAGAACTTGTTTGTTGTTTGTTATTTGTTCTTTGTTTATTTATTTCAATTTCATGGCATCCAGTTTGGATTTTGTTGCTTTCCATTTGCAAAATATTCTATTTAAAGGGTAGTCAGCTCTTCTTTTCTTTCGGTTTTTTTTAGCTTTTCTTTTTGTTACCGATATGCCTAATTAAATTGTTATGGATGAATAAGTAGCATTCAAAACCTTACTTGATTGCAGCATAATACCTGTGCTGCTCTTGCAATGCTTCATTCATTCATTCAGTTCAATTAAATTGATGCATGCACTTTGTTGATTAAAAGGTCATTTATTATTACGGTGATAGTTATACTTGACTTGAAGTTAAAATTATTATAATAGACAGCAGTGCTATGCTGCGTTAAGTTATGTTACGCTGCATGCCAGGGGGGGGGGGGGTGGCAACCAATCCCGAGAAGTATCAGCTCAACTGCAGTGACTTATGAGATAATTTTTGCTAGTGCCGTTTTTCAAGGTCGGTCATTGGTCACGACATGGGATCAAAGATTTAATTTAGTACCAAGGAATCGCTTGTTTTGATATTTTTAGGTGGTAATACTGGAGTTGGCTTTGTAGGCGAGCACTGCTCCCTATATTTTATTGTATTGTTGTTCAGGATCCGTTATGTAATGTTATGTGACGCTATGGCATACTCTACAATGTTCACCATGATGTGCTATGTTACGCTATGTTACGCTATGTTACGCTATGCTAAGCAATGCTATGTTGCCTTACCACGCTAAGTTAATAAACTATGCCACATTTTTCTAATGCTAGATTACCCAGTTTTACGTTATGTCTGCTATGCTACGTTATGCTACGCTAATAATTCTATTTCAATTGCAATATGCTACGCTATGTTTTGTTATTACATTGTACTCAAACGCAAAGGAAAATTGCAAAAATTCCATAAATATTTCAATTGCTGTTTCAGGGCCTGTACATGCTAAGTTATGCTATGCTTAGGATCATTAATGTCCTTACACCATTTTCAATATTAATTCTTTCTTAATTTATACCAATCAATATACAGTCGCATATTTCAATATTCAAGTGACAGATTTGCAACAAATTTACACATTTTCACATTCACACATTTACTTTGATTGTTATTATAAAGCATTACAGAAATTTATAAATGAATTTCATCCTTACGGTTTTATGCTTCGTTTTAAATTCCCTTGACTGTTGAGGATTCCACGTTCTTACTACATCTCTTATTTCTTATTCACTTCATGTAATTCATGTATTATTCATATTTTACATACATACATAGATACGTTATAAGAATGTGCATGTGTGTATGTGCGCTTATATTGGAATGTACAGATATTTAATCTTTCAGTCGTTTATAATTCCTTCCTCTTCAATGTAAGTGATTTCTTTCAAATATCTTAAAATACTTTGCTCGAATGTTAAAATTCTAATATTTTTTAATAAAATTAATTTTAGAAAATGCCATGACCATTTTTAGCAAAATGGTCAACTCGAAACTTTATCATGACATTTTTGCTAAATGGAATGAAAATTGTTTACATTTGCTTTGTACTTCCAAAACTTAAAATGAAAACTTTAATTTAATTATTATTATGACAAAATAATTAGGAAAAATTTTTTTTTCATTTCTGCGAGCCTTTACCTTCAAATTATCAACTTTTATGTATAAAAAATTCAACAATATTTTGGTAATATTTCAGATGTTTCATTTGACAATTTTAATATTATAAATTCCATTTTTTGTCGAAGTAAACTACAGACACTTTTAATTACATTATTTACACTATTTCATAGAAATTTCATCTAATAATTTACATTAAGTAAATACTAAATCGAAATTAAAGTGTTTGCGTACATTTTTGGGGTCATTTCAGATGTTTCATTTGACCATTTGAATATTATAAATTCCATTTTTTAATAATGTAATTAAAGATCCTTTTAATTACATTATTTACACTATTTCATAGAAATTTCATCTAATAATTTACATTAAGTAAATACTAAATCGAAATTAAAGTGTTTGCGTACATTTTTGGGGTCATTTCAGATGTTTCAT
Organism: Melophagus ovinus; assembly: GCA_023089585.1. NCBI lineage: Eukaryota > Metazoa > Arthropoda > Insecta > Diptera > Hippoboscidae > Melophagus > Melophagus ovinus. Next base: position 2,237,980 of record JAKKIB010000178.1, read on the forward strand.
TTGACCATTTGAATATTATAAATTCCATTTTTTAATAATGTAATTAAAGATCCTTTTAATTACATTATTTACACTATTCATAGAAATTTCATCTAATAATTTACATTAAGTAAATACTAAATCGAAATTAAAGTGTTTGCGTACATTTTTGGGGTCATTTCAGATGTTTCATTTGACCATTTGAATATTATAAATTCATTTTTTAATAATGTAATTAAAGATCCTTTTAATTACATTATTTACACTATTTCATAGAAATTTCATTTAATAATTTACATTAAGTAAATACTAAATCGAAATTAAAGTGTTTGCGTACATTTTTGGGGTCATTTCAGATGTTTCATTTGACCATTTGAATATTATAAATTCCATTTTTTAATAATGTAATTAAAGATCCTTTTAATTACATTATTTACACTATTTCATAGAAATTTCATCTAATAATTTACATTAAGTAAATACTAAATCGAAATTAAAGTGTTTGCGTACATTTTTGGGGTCATTTCAGATGTTTCATTTGACCATTTGAATATTATAAATTCCATTTTTTAATAATGTAATTAAAGATCCTTTTAATTACATTATTTACATCATTTCACATTACATTAAGTAAATACTAAATCGAAATAAAAAAGTGTGCGTACATTTTTGGCGTCATATAAAAACAAAAAGGTGTTTATTTTAATAACCGTTATCATTAATGGCATTTTCCCACTTTTCAGACAATTTCAGTACAATTTCGACTTTTCTGAATTTCATTTGATTAATTTTTTCAATTAAGTAAAAGTGATGGAACAATCATATCAAAGTATCTAAAACGTACAAAACCATTCAACTTATAAGCCAAGCGCAAACTTTTTAGTAGATTTTTACAGAGATATTTCCATGGTGTATAAATTTTTATTGTTCGGAAAAATTACATAACTATCTTAACAATAAGCATAGGAGAAATTGTTATTTTAGTGTTGCTAAATTTATGATCACTAATATCGCGCAATTTGTCATAGCATACTTTGCGGCCAATACATTTAATGAAATCAAACGAATGAAGTTTATTCAACGGTTTTTCCTTTTCCTTTTAAATCTACTTGAATTTTTAATATCAAATTAGCGTTTGTAGTTAGCAAATTATTTCCATGGAACTTGGTACCCAAAAATAATTTATACTACAAATGAATTTTAAAATTAAAAAATTAAAAAAAAATTTTTTAAATTAAATCACTTTTAAAACCAATTCCCTTATAATATTTTACGGTGAAATAAAATAGTTTTTGATAAATTTTTTTTGGTTGAAAATCAATAAATATATATCGAAATGGATTTTGGACGTTAAAAATTTTATGAAAAATTGAACGCATTATATTTTCATACATTAAACTTCTTAAACGCATTTTACCCGAAAAAGTCTAGGGCATGTAAATATCGATTTGAATCCATTTTACACAGATTTTTTTTTTTTTTGTATATAATAGAAAATATTTTCTAAATTTATTCTTACCTCTTTTGATTTTTGTATTCGTCCTAAAAATTCAATTTCAATATTTCAAATTGAATGTTGGTTTCTCTTACTTTTTAAGTCTTTACTAAAAATCTTTGAGTTAGTTTCTTTTTAAATATTTTACTTTACAATTTCATTTAAATAATTTTCTTAACAAACTTCACTTTATTTTATGTCCTTTTATTACAATCATTGCTTTGATTTGTCATTGCTTTATTTGTCAGATTTTTCTTAAAACAAACTCACAAAATTGAGCCATTAAAATTCAGCATAATATTATTCATATTTTTTCTTTCTTTATTTCATTTTTTTTTTTTTTTTTTTTTGTTCATTTTTTTTTTATTTTTTTTTTTTGTAATATGAGTTCAGTGCACTTTACTCTTTACGCATTCGATTACATTTTGTTAATCTCTTCTTTTACAATCTGTCGTTTACAATATGCCGGTTATACACAAAAAGGCTACTTCTTAGCGGCTTTCAGTGTAGATTTTGATTATGTTGTTGCCACTACTGCTACTTGGCCTGTTCAACGTATATTAAACCCATACACATGCATCTAACTTTTCGGCATTCAAAAAAAATTTTTTTTGTATATTTTGCATTTTCAGTTTGCTTGGGCTCTGACCGATAAATAGACATACAGACGCCAATCAGAATAATGGCATTTGCATACGTAGACAAACATTTGACAGATTTACATGATTTCATAGATTAAAAAGCATTAGCATTTCGTCTAACTGTTCTTATGCATTTCATATCAAATGGGCCACACCGACTTAGTTTTAGATGAAAATTCCATTTATAATTTTACCTTCAACTTTTTTTTTATTTCTTTTTTTTTTTTTTTTAATTTTAGTTAGAGTCTTTTTAAAGTTACAAAGAAAGTCTTATCAATTTAGCTTTAAATAAATTGATATTTTTTTTCTCATTCTTGTTCAGTCTTGTTATTTTATTTATTTTGTATTACTTTTCAATTCTCGTTAATAATAATTATTTTGCTATTTATATTTTTATTACTTTATATTCATTAAATTTATATTTCTTATGTCTATGATATTGCTTGTTGATATTTTAAATAAAACAACAATAAGAAGAAAAAAAAAACCATGAGGAGTACTTTATGAAATTGTAAAAGGCCGAAAAATTTTTACTAATTTTTTTTACAAATTTTATTTCACTCACTTACACATAAAATTTATTTTAATGAAAATGCTCTTAAGATGCTTGAGGTGTTGAGGAGTGTCTGTTACTTCAAATACACCTCAGAAAAAAAAAATAGGTGAGGAAAAATCAGTAAGAAAGTAAATTCCCTTTAATGTTGCACTAAGTTAAGTTTTGTTGTTTGTTATATGCTACGTTACGTCACTATTGGCAATGCTTGAATTTTTCCCTCAGTTGTTTAGTTAGTTAAATTTTTTTTATTTTTAATTATTACTTTTTAATTAAATGTCGGCAGTAATTTCTATTCAATTTATATTAATTTTTAAAAATGTTTTTTTTTATTTATTTATAATTTTTCAATTATAATTTTTTTCTATTATTAATTTTGTAAGTGATTTTATTAAATTTTTTATTGAATGATATGTTTAATTAATTGCGTTTATTTACGTTTGGTTGTTTAATTAATTAATTACTTAAATTCATTTTAATTTTCTTTTTGTCATATGTTAAAAAAAAAAACGAGGAAGAAAATTTTGATCTCTAAGAGAAAAAAAAATTAAACTTTTTAGTTAATTACTTTTTCTCAATGTAGTAAATTTTTTTTTTTTTATATATAAAGATGTGAACTTGAAATCAGTCTCTAAAGATTTTCAATTCAATTTCATAACTCATTTTTATTAAATTTTTATCATTTAAAAAATAACAATATTGCTCTGTCTTTGTTGCTCTATTTTCTTTTTTTTTTTTTTTTTAAATAATTTTCATAGAAAATATCTCTTTGAATTCAATTAAATAGTTCTGGCATGTTATTGTTGTTATTATTAATCATTTCATTTCATTTCATTTCATTTCATTTCAATGTCCCGCTTTTCCTTGGAAATTGCCTAATTATTATTCCATTTCTTCTTCTTCTATTTTTTGTTATTTTCTGCATTATGAACAACTTTGCTTTCTCTCAGTCTGAAAAAAATCTTTTACTGATTTACTCTGATACTTTTCAATTTGTTCTTATTTTCTGCGATTTTTTTTTTTTTTTTGTTTCTGTTACACATCAATTTTCAACGCTTTTTACTTATCCATTTTGATTTCACATTTTCTCCATTTTTTTTTTTTGGTTTTTTCTTACTCATTATTTCTATTCAATTCTTGATTACTTCTTCTATTGTTTTTTTAGTTTTTTTTTTCTTTTTTCGCTTGTTTATTTATTTATTCATTTAGGCCTTTTGTTTTATTGTTATTTCGTAAGTTTTCATTTTATCTGTAAGAGAAAATATAAAAAGCTATAAATGAAATTGTAATAATTTTTTGGATTTTGATACAAACAAAAATATTTTATATAAATTTTTTGCAAATTAGTTTTTACAAAATTTTCACTTTTTATATAAAAATAATTAAAATCACTTATTCATCATTGATAATTATTAGATTTTTTTTTTCATTCATTCATTTTATCAAAAAAAAAAAAAACTTTTTACAATAATTTTTCATCCTCTTATGCAACATCATTTACATTACATTAAATTTCATTGAAGTACAATGCACTTGAAAATCAATTTATGAAATTTGAAAGTAAAGCATTTTTCCGCATTTCTTTAGAGAGATAAAATTAAAATAAATAAAAATAAATAAAAAGGTAATGGATAATTACAAATTCAAAGTTAATTCAAAGAAAGTCAATAGAAATTTTAGACAATTTTATAATAAATTACATTTTGATAAGTAACAATTTATTTAGATGGAAAGTTAAATGTCAAGGAGTAACCAAAATAAACCTCATATCTCAAAATTAATTATAGTTCATAAATAACTTTTTCGAACCTACCGAGGGCAGTTGAGTAGAGAACATCAATAATGATTATATCAAAATTTATTTCAATTGTTTATGGGAGGGCCAATGTTGGCGTTAAAAATTTTGACAGGTTAAAAAGATTTTTTGCAAAACTTTCTTATTTATTATTGTATACAGAAAATGAAAAAAAGAATCAAGAGTGCTAAAAAGTAAGTCATATGAATCCATATGAAAAAAATCTTAGTCCAAATGCCTCCTATAAAATAGGCCCTCTATAAAATGTCTCTTCTAATAACAGTTATACATTTTAAGTATAAGATTTCTAAAGCTTTGCCGAATGAAGCATTTTTTCTAGATCTGTAAAGGTTTGCTATTGAAACGATACAAAATCTATTTTTACAAATATTTCTTATATTATCTATACCATTTAATTTTATTTTAAAAAATCTCTAATTTAGCGATGGAATTTTGCAATTGCTTTCAAATAAAATCTAATTTTGCTCGTTTTTTGTAAATAATCCGTTTTATTTGTTTTAAAAGTTTTTTTTTATATGGAATTTATATTTTTTCAAATTTTTTTTATTTACTTTTAAGTTTAAGATTTAGATTTAAGTTTATTTTCAATTGGAAACTTTTTTTTACTTATATTGAATATAACCACAAAATGATGAAATCAATTTTAGAAATCCATTATTGAAATATCAAATAAATCAATTGAGTAAAATATGAGACAAAGTAAAAGTTAAACTTAAAAAAATGTAATTAAATTATTAAAAGAATTGATCGAAGGCAATGAATTTTATATAAAAGTTGAAATTTTATATCATTATTATTATCGTTATCCATTACATTCAACATTTATTTAAATTTTCCCAAATATTACAAAAATTCGCACACATTTTTTTTTTTTTTGAGTTTTACATTACTTTTGTTTCCATTATTTTTATTTGTATTATTTTCTATTAAAGTTTGTCTCTTCTCTATTTTATGGCCTAGTTTAAGTAATCCATTTAATAGACCAAAAGACCGACGCATAAACTGACTGATTGAATAACTGACTGGCAAGTTAAAAAGCAGCTTGCTTTCTTTTTTTTTTTTTTTTTTTTTTTGGTTAGTTTGATTAGTTTGACAGTCGTATCAGTTGTGTCAGCTGTTTCTGTTTCATATACTGACACAATTTAGAGACATTGTGCAACTCTAAAGTGAACTCAATTTAACTCAACTGAACCAAATTAAATTCATTTAATCAGTATTGAAAAGCCAACTCTTAGATTCAATTGTTGTAGCAAAAATTTCAGGCAAAGGCTAAACGAAAAAGAAAAGAAAAGAAAAGAAGAAGAAAAGAAAAGAAGAAGAAGAAAAGTAGAGAAAGTATAAAGCAAAAATAAATAAAAGAAACGAGAACAACTCAATCAACGAACCAAACAACAACCGAACAATGCATCCAACCATTAAGAGCCAGCCGCAATTATCATGCCACATAAAATCGCCATCGCCATCGCTATCTGAGAATAGAACATTCAAGTTGCCAATGTAGTGGAATAAATGTATTAACACACATACACATACACACACATGCACATTTACATGGTTGTTTTTTTTTTATCTTCCTTTTTGCCCTTTCAGATAACAATAAATTATTTGAATAAGTTTCATATATTTGCCCATTTGGCTGATACGATAAATAGTAAAAATCATGGTGAAAGGGGAGTCATAAAAAAAAAGTGGAAAAATTTTTTTTTTCGTATAAATAAGTAAGTCGAACATAAATAAAGAGAAAGTGAAATGATACAAACAAATAAATAAACTGCATAAAACCTTAAAAAAAAAAATTGAAGAAAAAGGCAAAAAACATCAAAAACAAAACATTTTGCATTTTGAAAAGAAAAAAAATTAAAAAAACTTAGCATGAACCACCACAATTCCATTTCTGTACACACATGGCTTATTGCAACTCTGGCCGAAAGCCTTTAAGCCATAACAAAACTTTTCATTTTATATTCAAAAAAAAAAAAAAAAAAAGGAAAAAAAGAAAATAAAACAAGAAGAAAAGAAAGCAGAAAAACAAAAAAAAAATAAATAAATGAAAAGGAAAACTGAAGAATTCGTATGTAAATTTTGTTGTTGTTGTTGTTGTTGTTGTTTTTTTTTTTTTTGTCTTCTAGTTGGTAGCCTTATGACGCCATAACCTTTTCACATACAACAACAAATTTCAACATTTATGGCAAAAATTTGATCTAATAACATAAAATTCACTTTCATCTTTCAGATTTCTCTATTTACTCATAATTTCAGATTTTATAAAAATTTTTTTATATATCGCACAAAAAAAGTACGGCAATTTTTATAGTTACATTAAAAAATTTTTATTTCTTAAACTGGTTCATCTAAATTTATATCAATCCATAGAAATATTTTTTCTCCAATTTGCAAAAATCTTAAATTATAATTCAATTATTTTTTTTTTTTTTGATTTATAAAATCAAAGTAACAATGATTTGATCAGTTGTATGCGACATCGAGAAGTCCTTGAAATGGTATCAATTTTTATTAAATTTAACCAACTTAATTTTACTTTCTAAGAATGATTAAATATCATGTTCATGTAAAATACTTAAAAAATGTAATAAAAAAATGTAATTATTTAAAATGAATGTCAAAACGACTTAGACCGCTTGAACAAATTTAAAGTATTTCTTATTTTCTTATTTTCTACCTTAAAAAAGCTATTTGTTGTGTTAAAAAAAAAATTTTCAATGAAATTTGCCTACAAAATTTTCCTCTAACGTAAAAATTGGAATGAACTTAATCTTTATAAGTTTCATGTAAACATTTTTAGATTTTTAGATTTTTAATTTTGAAATTATCCATTTTATAAAATTTTTTAAGAAATAAAATGGAAAAAAAAATCTTTCACATTTTATGCTTTAAATTAGCAAATTGAAATAATTTTATGCTTCAAGACATTTGGGGCTACTATTTATTTTGTTTGATTTTCATTCGATCTTTAAATTGAATTTGAATTTAAGTTTTTTAATAAATTTACGATTGTGATTTGACTGATCTAACGTTTTTTCTACCAAATTATTTTATTTATACTTAAATTAACGATATTTCATTCAGCACAATCTACCAAGGCCATTATTTAGAAAACCTAATCGTTCTATTCCAAATGTAAGATTTCTACAAAAAAAAAAAAAAAAAAGAAATTTTTCTTCGCTAATTTTGCCTTGCGTATTGAATGAAATAAAAGTGGAAGTTGATCCTACCGATTTAAATGTAACAATAAAAATTTTAATGCAATAGAAACTTCTTCAGATTTCTTTTAACAAATAACAACAACAATACAACAATATAATTTACAACTTTTTTTTTATATTTTATACACAATGAAATTTTAAATTAAATTATCACAATTAAATAAAATTATCACAAATACATATACATACATATATACATATATATGTGGCCATGTGTATGTATGTATGTGTTTATGTATATTGTACATAAATAGCTCTTAATTACATCACACACACACACAACCACACACACACACACAACACACACACACGTATATATATTTATTTTTTTATTTATTTAAGGCGCATTTTTTTTACTCAATATATTTAATTGTTTGTTTTTGTTATTATTACTATTATTGTTGTTGTATTTGTTATTTCTTCTAACGCATTTTTGTATAAGTGCACTCTTTTCTCTTTTAAATTTTTCAGTTTCTTAATTTCATTTATTTACTTTTATTTTAATTTCTTTCGTCTGCCTCTCTTTTCTTATTGTTTTTTTTTTGTTTTTCTCTTCTTGGTTATTTATCATTTAATGACCGCACTACAACAAGAAGAAGAGAAGAAAAATTTATGCTCTCTACCATGTTAAGCAAAAAAAAAATTATATAAGTGTGTGTGTGTGTGCATTTGTGTAAATATATGTTTATGGGGTAATTTTATTTTCACTTTTTTACATTATTTCTACTGCTTCTTCTTACTTCACACAAACAATATTGATTTTTCACAATTAACGGTTAACGACGTTGAATGTGAAAAAACTTTTGAAGAAAACAAAAAGCTCAAAAAATAAAAAGCGAAAAAGGTAAAAATAAATATTTGAGTATAATTTAAAAAAAAAAGGAAAATCTATTCTCCAACAAACAAATACGCACACACATTCACACATATGCGCCCATTAATATATAAATTAGGAAAATTGCTAAACTGGAATGGTTGTTGATTTTACAGAGTATTGTTACTAAATTATTGTTATTATTGTGTTCGTTGAGAATTTGTCATGATTTCTTATGTTTTGCGTCTTCAGTTTAACCGTTTTTTATATTTTGGTTTTCATCAATATAAAAAAATCTGAATAAATTAAAAAGGTAAAAAAAAGTAATATTAAAAATTTAATAAAATCAAAAATATGCATAATAAGTCAACTTTTATAATTTCACTAGCAGTTAGTCCGCCCTTTTAAGTGAAAGTTCTTTCGTTTGGTTTTTTTCATTGTTGAATTTTACTCACATTTGGAAAATATGTCTGAAGACATTACATATGTAACATAAAAGAGCACTTGAAAGATTCACAGAGATTGATAGAGAGACACAAAGAGAGAGAGTGTCACAAAGTGGAAGAGAGAGAGAGAGAGAGATAAAAAATAATAATGCAACATGCATAGAGGTAATTTTGGAAATAGACAGATAAATATATGAAGAAAAAGAAATAAACAGAGAAGACATGCAGTCAGACAAATAAGCTGATAGACAAACAGATAAACACAAAGAAATAAAGAGAGCAACCAGCCAACGAACCAACATGAACAATTAAACGAGCACAATTTTCTCTTAAGTTAAACTTAAAAATGTAAAAACAACAATAATAACAAGAATAACAATAAAACGGAAATCTTCAGGCGAAATGATTTAATTTTTTTATTACGGTTACTTTGCCATTTTTTAAAGGTTTTTTTTTCTTGAATTTTTTTTATTCTTAATTCCTTTTTTTCACTTGCCTAACGTTCTTTTTTCTCTCTTTCTTTTTTAATGTTAGTGTTATTGTTATTTATTGTTATTATTATTGGGAAAAATCACAAAAATTTTGCTTTTGGCATATTTGGAAATGTTGATGGAAAATTTTTGAGCAAGTGAAACAAAAAACACAAAACACAAAAAAATTAGAAAAATTAAATATAAATGAAAATAATAAGAATAAGTAAGCGATCACAAAAAGCACAAAATTCTTTTAAGGAGTAATTTTAAATTTGTCTTTTTTTTTCTTTTGTCATATTTTTCGTTCATAAAAAATTTGCCATTTAATTTGACATTATCATAATTTTGACATAATGTTGTTGTTATCCTTTTACTTAGGCAACTTTATTGAAGTTTTCACAATTTGCCAATTATTTTTCATGAATTTTTTTTTCTTTTACATATTCTGTTCCCGATTTCTCTGTCTCTTTCAATATTTATATGATCGATAATTTTTTATTATTTCATCTTTCACTCCTCTCTCTCTCTCTCTCTCTTTCTCGCTCGAATTGTTTGACTGTTATAATTTTTAAAATGTTAAATATCCAAAATATTTTGCCACAATGAACAACGAACAAATTTAAGAAGAAACCTCAATTAATTTAAAATTAATTTTAAACTTAAATTGAATTGAGCGATTTTTTTTAAATCTTGTTAATTGAAACATTTTTATTCAATTAATCAATTCAAAGCAGAAAAATGGAATTTTCAAAAAATATCACAAAAAATTCACACAATTTCACTAATTTTCTTTTTAAGTTTGAAGTTTTCTAATTTCTATTGAAAAAAACTACAAATAAAATTGACATAACAATTTAATCAAAAAAAAAAAAAAAACCAAAGCAACATGAATCTTAGAAGAAACAAGATTGGCCATTAAGTTTAACAAAAGCATAATTTTCTTTCTAATTTCCTCTTCTTTCAATTTTCACATTTTGCCGTGTTCGTTTTATTATTTCTTTAGCATTTGTAAAATTTATTGAACATTCTCAATGACATAAGATAAGTTACCGTTAGACCTTTTATTTCTTTTGCTTTAGCCTTTGCGCCCCTTTCTTTTATATTCTACTTAAAAAAATTTTTTTTCTTAGTTTTTGTGAAATTCTCATGATTTATCATTACTTCACTTTATGACTTTTCCATAGTTTTTCCCTTTTTTTTTTTTTGCCCCAAACGGAAGAGCGTTATTCCAACACGACGAACAAGTAACAGTGAAACGCCGCACACGAATGCTGCACAATAAAGCGATAATATCGTTGGTAAGTGCTAAAGCTGTTTATGACTTTACATGTTGTTGTGATAATTTCACCCTCTTTCTATCTTTCTATAATTCTCTCTCTATACGTGTATTTCTGCATGTCATAAATTTTTTTTTTTTTAAATAAAAAGCAGAATTTAGTCAAAGCGAAGCGTAAAATAGTGCTTCGCAAAAGAGAATTGTAGCGATAATAAAGAAGAGAAAAATATAAATTGAAGCAATCGCTTTTTACTTTATCAAATAATAATTTTAATAATTTAGAAATTTTATAATAAGAGTAATGACATTTATTTATTAAAGAAAATGAAGAAGCTATGATTTTTTTCTTTACACTTCTATTGTTATTAATTTTATTAATTAATAATTAATTAAAATAATTCTACATTATTGGAATTTCAATAATCACTAAATAAATTGTTTTTAGGAATTTTTAATAACAATTTTGAAAAATTAATTATTTTCATGGAAAAATTAATTTAATAAGTTAATGAATTATTATTAAATATTTAAATTAATAATTGTAAGTATTTAATTTGTTTAATAATTAATTTATATAAATAATTTAATAATAAAATTAAAAAAAAATTATAAAAGTAATAAAAATAATTTTATAAATAATAATCGATCGATTGATAATTAATCGATCTAGAGTAAGTGAGTAAGTAATTTTGTTAAAGTATCAGTTTTATTCAGTATTTAATTAATTCTGTTTAATAAATTAATTTTCTTTATGTATTTATTATTAATTTTATAAAATTTTATAAAAGAAATAATAATGCATTTCTATATTTGCTATTTACATTTGCCACTTCAAGAATATGCCAAGAGAAGATATTGTACTGTAAATAATTCGGAAAATATTTATAATTTATATTGTACAATTATCTAGATAAAATTATATGAAATTTCCGATACTTAGCGTTAATACTAACTCTCTTTTCTTTTTATATTTTACTTCTTCTGATTTTTATAGCAAGTTGTACGTTATAAAATTCTCTCTTTCTCTTCTATTCTTTCTATTCGTTAAAAACAGATTTAAAGTGGCAGTTTTTAAAGATAATTGTGAAAGAGAAACTCAAAGCGATAATCATTTTCTATCTAGTTTTTTTAATTAATCTATTCACTTTTTTCGCCACATTTCTCATTATTGATTGTATTTATGTGTTATATGACAACTATTACTTATAATTGTTATGCAAAGAAGCCGAATAAAGGATTGACGCATTGTCTATTTGTATCACTCGTTGTGGTCTACCAACTAGAAGCGTGATATGTAAAAGTCTGCATTGAATTATTATCTGTGCCTACTAAGGAGGGAATATATAAAAGCTCTCTCTTAAAGTTTTCTTCATGCTCGCTTCTATTCTGTTTTATACGATATTTTCCATTCTCTTACTCTGATGAAATTTTGCTATAATTTTACTCACCAAATATTCTCACATGAAAAATAACAATAGGAAAAAAAGAACATACAATAACAGTAAAATTTCCATTATAATTATGACGTTAGAAGCAGAGAAGGCAAATGTGTGACATTTTATAATTTTCTTTTTTTGCTGTTTTTCATTTCCATTATTTTCTGTTATTTTGTAAGCAACGTGCTTTCAATTTTACAGAAGGCATTCACACCATATTCTATAACGACAATATATTTTGGTTTATGTGTATGTGGCGTTTATTTAACATTTCCATCTGCATATAAATGTATATATATATATTTTCAGAGTACACCACAAAATATAGCAAAAAAGATGGTTGAAGGGAGTAGTTTTGAGATAATTAGGCAAAATTACCTTCAAAAATTGAAAAATTATTTAGTCATGCTGTAAATTAACTAAAAAAGGCCAAAAAAGCCTTAGCTTAATATTACTTTAAGTAATATATATAAAATTTTTTTTTAAGATTCTACACTTTAAGGTACTTTAGGGGCCATTTTGATAAAGCATAAAGTGTGTGATAGAGAATCAATTTCGGCGATCACTTGTAGTTCGTTGAAAAATTTTATGTACAAAATGACATAATTTTATTTGGAGTTCAATTCTATAACTTTTACGTATATAATGTGAAATTTCTAAAGCCATTTCTAAACAATTAAGATGATTTTCAATAAAGGACTGTGGTCAAAAATGATGAAATATGAAATACATATTTCACTAAAATTTTCTTTCAACTTTATACTTTTAGAAAAGAGGTTTTCTTTCAATGTTGACTCATCTGATATGACTTTGACAGAAAAATGTCGAACTAATACTAAGTGATTATTTCAATGTCAATTAAATATAAAAATTTTTTCTGAATTACACGAAAAGTCAGTTCAGTTTGATATAAATAAAAAGATAAATTTGAAGACCTTAAACTACTTAATTTTACTCTCCATACGGCACTCTACTTTCTTTTTATAGAAATATACATAACTTTTTATATTGTAATATAAAAAACAAAAGAGAAGGCTGCGTTACAAAAATAAAATCAAAATTTAAAATTGCCAATTTTATTAAAAGGAAAATTGAAGAAAAAGGACAAATAAATATATAAAAGTTATCAGAAAATTTTTATGCGCTGTAGTTAATCCTTTAATGTAAATTTCCATTGTTTAAAAAGTGTAAAATATGCGTTGTGCCTTCGCAAAGAAAGATGCTAAAGATAACAATAAAATCATATAAATGAGAGTTAAATGAAATGAATGGAAATGAAATTGCAATAAAATCAGAGAGAACGAAATTGAGACTAAGCAATTTTTCGCAGCAATAAAAAAAATCAAAGTTATTAAGAGGAAAAATTACTACGTAGTTGATGCTAAAAATCTTTATCCAACGTTTTTACACCCTCTCTCTCTCAATCGAACCATCTTTCTTGCTGTCTACTTATCTCTCTTTCAAATGTTGTGTTATATCGGCACAAAATTATTACAATAACATTTAATATTGTTGTTATTGTTTTTGTTGCTGTTGTTGTTGCTGTGGCTGCTGCTGTTGTAAATGCTGCTAACTTGTGATGTAATCATGATGACGTTCGCTTTAGTTACGACATAATCGTAAAACATTAAGAATAACAGCAACCGCACTATTAATTCTCACGCATGTACACTTGAACATAATCTAACATTCATATTTAATTCATACAAATTTCTTTACTATTTTTATATCCATCACCCAATGGATGGCGGTATACTCAATTTATCATTAGGTTTGTAACGCCTAAAAGGAAGCATCAGAGACCCTAAAAAGTTATACATTCACGATCAGCATCAAATTGTTAATGGATTTGATCATGCCTGTCTGTCTGTCTGTCCATTTGTTTGCCAATGTCAAGACATTCTCTGGTGTGTGGTAAATATTATGCTGGTCACAAAAAAAAAACCAAAATTTTTAAAAGTTAGTGTACACTCGTTAAGACTGAAAATGAGCTAAATCGGTCTGAGGATATGCCTACAATGTAACGTAAACTGAGAACACCTCGGTTTTTTATTTCTACCAAAAAATTGTACTTCTACAAAAAATTTGTATCCTTACAAGAATGTAGTGTAAATCGGCCACGCCTAATCGAAATTGCACAATTTTAACTTTGGGTGATGAGTATCCAAGATTTGGCCTCAGCTAAATATAATTTTGTAAAATCCTAATTGTTAAAGTTTTTCTTTTAAATTTGATTTAATTTCTTTTCAATTTAATTTTTCCTTTTTTTTGGAATTTTTCTTTTGTAAGTTTTATTATTTTTTTTCCTTGACTTAATTCTTAAGTCTTTACCCTTTACTTGCATTAAAAATGATGTCTTGAAAATTTAACCCTGTCATCTCGTACTTATGTAACATCATAATAAATAGCAATAATGAAGTTACTTTCTTTTAACTTTTTTGTTTTCTATTTCTTTTTTGAAAGTATATCTTTAAAAATGTACCGTCTGTTTCGAAATAAATTGATTATGTTTAACTATAAAATACCGTACTTTATATCAGATAATTTTATTCATAAACTTCATACGTCTTAAGGTACAATACGACTTTGTAAGAGATTTTGGTTTACAAAAAAAATTTCTTTAATTATAAATTACATTACAATTGAATTTGAAAAATTGCCTTATTAGAAGCAAATTCTAAACACGCCTATCCATTGAATTTTATTCAAATATCTCATATAATGGAATCTGTGATTTGAATAGAAAAATTTATGGGCAGATATCATAGAGATACAAAATCGTAAAAATCGATTTACATCGTTTTAGAGAATTATTCTGAAAGAATATAAGAAAATTTGATGAATTTTAATCCATGTTAAGTGTTACCTACATCGAACAAATTTATTCTACTTTATGCTGTATAATTAAATTATGGAATTTTGTATCAAAAATTTTTACAAATCATTTAAAGGCATGGACTTTATGCTTTCAATGTTTTAGTAAGAAATTAAGAAACAAGATCTTTCTATGGCATCTTTTAAATATTCAAAATTTTCATAACATTTATAAATTAATAATTTTGTTAAAAACATCACAATCTATTCTTATTTTTAAAGTTTTTACCTGCTTCATTAAACCAAAGAAATTTAGATGTTAATATCATTTAAAAAATGTTAAAAATATTAGAGCAAGCAATTTCGAAAATTTTAAAGTATTTTTATTACTTAAAGTGGCATTAATAATTGAAAACTAATATTCCTACTGAATCGTTACTGGAAAATATGCCATTTATTTCGGGTAACGTTTTGAATATTTCAAAAATTTTTTCGCCAACATTATTATTATATTTCATTTTATTATTACATACGAGGATCGCACGATATGTGTATTATATTTAAAGAGGGCCAAATTTTCTAAGATTCCTCTTTGGTCATTTATAGAGGCCACCGTAAAATATGCCATTTATTTCGGGCAATTTTATAAATATTTCAAGAATTTTTTTGTCATTATGAATATTATCCTCCTTTTAATTATTTTATTATGACATACGAGGATTGGTCTATATGTGTAATGTCTTTAAAGAGCGCCAAATTTTCTTACAAAGTCATGTGAACCACATGCCATCACTTTAAATTTGTATAAAAATCATTTATCATTTTCATTGAATGCTATTGATTTTTTGAAAAATTTTTACTTGTTACTTCCTCAAAATATTTCTCATATCATTTGTTGTTTTTATTGCTAATAGTTTTTTGTTTGTTTTTTTTTTGTCTTCTTTGTAAAACAAAAAAATGTATTATCAACGTTTAACTGTAACTTTTAACGCATGGAAAAAACATCATACGTAAATAATTAATATTTTGAGTAAGAAAAATGCGTGTAATGGAAAATCTTAATACACATACAAACATATACACATATGTAAGTAGATAGATGTGTATGTTAAAGTTCAACTTTTTGACTTTGTTTTATCTTATGATTTTCTTTAAAATTTTTCTTCTCCCGCTTTTTCTCTACACTTTTTTTCCTACTCAATTTTCATTTAATTTTTTCCCTTTAATATTTGTGTGCTTTTGTGTTGTGTTTGTGCGAGTACATGTGCGAATGTGCATGTGTGTGTGTGTGTGTGTATTATTTTTGTTATCTTTATTATTATTTGTTTTGTCTTTCTTGTACACATTTATTTATTTATTATTTGTGTTATTTGTTGTTCCTTTACATTGTTTGCTTGTACTGGTGACACAGTTTTTCAGATGCGCCTGGAATTTTTACGTAGTTTTTATACAGCTTTTCGCCAGTACAAATTCTGCACGTAATTGACGCATACATTAATACATACATATATATATATATAAATACACATACAATAACATTGTTGATGTGATGCGGTATATGTTGGGGCTTAGAGCTTGGCACATTTTTTTCTTATTATATGTTTTTCCATATTTCGCATCCTTTTATTTTTTTTAATTATTTTTTTTTTTGAATATTTCAGTTTTTAGTGATGTAGGTCTGGATTTTCAGGGCATACATTGCAGTATGCAGAATTAAATAACAAGCAGTAGTAGTGGTAAAGGGAACATAAGAGACCGAACGATAGAGAGAGCAAGAATGAGAGAGAGAAAGTTTTTATAGAATAAAAGAGAGTTAAGGAAATATTGTGAGAGTTAAAAATGAGTTTAAAATTACGATTGCAATTTAGAATAGTTTGAGTAAAACTGAAAAAAGAGGCAACGAGAAATATTGTAAAATAATATTAAAAAATTTTTTTTCAGCACCAAGTATAAAAAATAATTTCTGCTTCTCTCTCAACCTCGTTTTCCCATTTTTCCATTTTTTTAAATGTCATAATAATTAAAACTCTGGATCTTTTACCTTTTTTACCTGAATGAGCATCAAAGAAGATGAAATAGAGAGCAAAAAAGAGAGAGCTTTCATTTTACAGTGTACGTTTTGTATTCTGCTCTTTACTGTAATTATATCAAATCGTAATTCGTAAAAAAAACCACACACACACACACACACAAACAAAAGAGCTATGAAATTCGTCAACTATTTCAAAATATCAAAAAAAGGCACAGATAAAAGTGGGCCAAATATAATAAATATAAAAGAAAAAAATTCATGAAAATCTCTTCCAAGTAAAATGAAAATTTTTATACACAAGTATTATTTAAATAACTTATAATATTTAATAACATTACAACAAAAGTAAATAACAATAACAATATTTAAAAGAATAGTGGAAATACTAACAAGAGAAGAAGAAGAAAAAAGAATTAGAAAAAAAACGAAGTCATTTTGCGGTATTTTTATCTACGCACACGTGTTTTATTTATTAAGCACATACACTTACATTAATACAAATTTACACCCACACACACCCACACACACACTTATGTCGTATATATATAAACGTATTTATGTATAACGATAAATTTTATCTTTTAGTATTTGATTTTTTTATTTAATTTTTTTTTTTTTAATATGAATAAACTTTTTCGATTAACAGACACATTTCCGTGAGCTTCGAGTTTGAAGTTACCGGCCATAACTTTCAATAGTATTAACGAATGTTGTAAGCATTAGATTCGATTTAGTAAAAGTTTTTCATACTTCTGCAAAGTTTTTTGCTGCTCTGCTCTGTTTTTCTCCGCTTTGCTCTGGACTGTTTTAAGTATTAGACTTATGCTTATAATTTCATTGTTATTGGCATTGGCGTAACGAGTTTGCGCAATTTATGTATTTTTCGTAAAAAAAATTTAAAAAGTTAGAAAAAATTAAAACAAAACTTTCAACGATCTAACTTGAAAAGAAAAGGTCACATGGAAATCGGAAATTAAAACGCTAATATAAACTTATCATTTCACTCTTCTTAACATTCATTGTGAAATGTACCAAATATATTTAATCAATCATTTTATTTTCGTTTTAACATTGCGACGAAAATTTATCTAGAATTTAAGTACTCTCTTAAAGTTCTATAAGATCTTTAACGTTCCAATCGCCCAATCACTCGCTCATTTGATTGCATAGAATTGCTTATTAAAATCGTGAGAGCCTTGTTGTATTCACTTATGAGGCTCTAAATAAAGTCTCAAATAAAGCTTTTAATAAAATCTTTAATAAGGCTTCAACTAAAAGTCCTTAAAAAAAATTTTAATGTGGAAAAAAATTCTAATTTTTCACTTATTTCGTAAAAAAGTCCTACAAGCAAATTTAATTTTGCGATAATATTTTTAACTAATCGATTAATAGTTAGCTTTTCGTCCATTGTAGGCGATTTAGTAAGAATTCTGGTTTAAGTCGCTTTAAATTGGACTTAATATAAGAGACTTCCGAATAAACTGAAAAGCGGAATAATATATAATCCTTAAAGTTACACTGAGCATACCCAGGTATCAAATTCTATTCAAAAATCTCAAAAATCGCGACCTACAGCTTGCACACAGACGGACAGACATTTTTAAATCGATTTAGGAAATACATTTGAGTTTAATCTAAAAAGTCGCATGTCAACAGGCAGATTAAATTAATTAATTAATTAATAAGTAATTTATATATTAAGTAGGGCCCCTTGTTATCCTTTCTACAAATATTATGACTTTTAAAAAACCTTCATCACACTATTTTCTTAATTTTTGTATTTATTAAAGTAAAATAAAATTTATTGTTATTTATTTTCATTAACATAAAATTTTAAATAGTTCACATTTTCTTATATTATACTAAATACATAAAAAAAAAAAGAAATTAAGACTTCTTAATTAAGGCAGAAAAATTAAAATAAATTAAATGTTATTTGTTTTATAGAATAATTAAATACTAAATGTCTAAAAATATTGATAATAATTTTTATATTACAAATGGAAATAAAGTATTAAAACTAGAAATATATTCACATGGAAATCTTTCCGAATTTTGTAAAATAAATAATCTTTTTACTAATCAAGTATACAAAGTTAAACTTTTAACAATAATTACAACTCCATATGACAATCCGCGCCCTATCAACCTTAATTCTCAATTTGATTGAACATCTCTTTCAATTTGAAGTCAGAGTCCATTAAAAGGTTTCATTGCTTCTAAAGGACTTCAAGAAATGCAAGAAAATGTTAGAAAGTTACATGAAAATAGATCAATGAAGACCATGCTATTCAATTTAATCACCAACTTCAGCCTTCGTAAATGCAATTTTTTGTACTAAAAATAACGAAAATTTTCAAATGTTTGTTCATTAAAAATGACAATTCATTCAACTAACTTATTTGTATAATTTTAGTAAACAATAGAATTTTGCTTTAAAAATTGCTCATTCTATAGAAAATGGTCAAAAGGATCTAAGTTAATCTCTTCAAAAAATGATTCTAAATAAATTAATGCATAACAAGATAAACTTTCTAAATGTTAACCAAAATCTCTTAGCCCTGAATTATAAACAGTGTTTATATGAAAAAGAATATAATTAATTACAGAAATAAAAAAAAAAAAAGCACAACTCAAAAATGAGAAGCGTATTTGTTTGCTTCCCTAAATGCTGCCAATAAAAAAAAAAATTTTATGAAAATCCAATAACAAAAGTATACATAAAATTTGTATAAACTAAATAAGGCAAAAGCAAAATAGAAAAAAAAAACATGTAAAACAATAAAAATACAATAAGAAAAACAGGTTAACACGTTACATTAGCCACAAAAAAAAAAAAAGGGTAAACATGAAATTAATGTTGGCTTAAGTTGATTGCGTGTTTTCATGGCCCATAACGAATAGCATTTAAACCATAACATGCAGCAATAATATAAGTTTAAATATAGTAAAATCAATGGAAAAAAAAAACTAAATGAAATAAAATGAAAGAAGATGATAATAAGGTGAAAGGAAATGACAAAATAAAAAATGAATTCATTCATTCAACTTAAGGAACTTTGAAATCTTTTAAATTTGTTACAAAAAAAGTTTTCATAAGAAAAATTTCATGATATAATATATTTTTTTAAAAATTTCCACAATGAAATGTGATCCATTTAAAAATGGACTGTTGAAATTTGCCAAAAATAAATTTATCTATGAAGGGGATTTCTAAAATCAAGCAAAATGTATGTTTGTAAATTGTATGTAAGAAATTGCTGAAAATTAAATTTATTAAAATTGATCTTTCATATTTCTCTTTCCATTTTATTCTAATATCTACTTTCATTCAAGTAAATCAATTTTATTGCAATTTGGCCATTTAAAATTTTAATCATTCAATAAGACCGTTTATTTCATTATAAGGAAATGTTATAAAATTGATAAAATAAATGAGCGAAAATTTCTATTAAATAATTACGATAATAAAATTGTTATAATTAAACGTCCTTTCTATTTTTTTTTTTTTAAATTCCTCAAAGCAGTGATGGCATTTATCTTTTTTTTTTTTTTTTTTGACTTTTTAGTTTAATATAAATTTATGACCATGAAGTAAACGTCTAGAAAATTACATAAAATATTTTAATTCAAAAAAGAAAAATACAAAAGAAATAGCGTAATAATGACAATAAAAGTAACTTAAAACCTCTATGAAAATGTTTTAGATGTTATATATGGTGACATAATATCCAATGCAACCAATGCGTATGACAATTCAACATGCATTCCTTGGTCAATAATAAATCTAATATACTTAATGGTCTTCATTATTTTTACCTTAGGCTTAGCAAATTAAAACGTTTTATGGGCTTCTCTAAGTATGCTTCTTTTTATATAAACAGGAAAATAATGAAGTTTTATAATTTACTCAGATGGATACAACTCATGGTAGTAGGCATTCGGGAAAATGTTGTTTATCATCAGATTTAATCATAACCAGAATAATTATATAAAATACTACATAGAAGCATGATGGCAATTTAATTTTGACAACATTCGAAACTCTGCAAAATAAATTCAATGAAATCTATGTAGCAATTATAAGAGAAGACCCATTACAACAGACATAAATTCTAATATCGGGCCCCACAAAGGACAACAAATTTAGCAATGATACGTCCCTTAATTTCTTGGCCCACATTTTATAATTCTAGAATCGATTGCTTTAATTTACCAAGGCCAACAATTTGTAGATTAAATCTAAAGTTTCGGGTCTTGAATATAATTCCCAAGATGTGTTAAACACTTGTCACCATCAATCGGCGTACATTAGAACGCTAGAGGAATTAATACAATCGGGAATATCATTCAAGAATATTGCAAACAAAAGTGGGGCCAAATGACTGCCCTGAGGAACGTCTGATAGGATTAATATTTCACGTGATAGAGTGACATTGAACAGAACACTCTGCGAGCGCCTTGTCAAATTAGCTGAGATCCACGATATTAAATTCTGCGGAAAACCCAGTCGGCTCAATGTACGAATCAATAATCTATGAGGGATTTTTGTCAAATGCTTTCGAGAAATCCGTATAATGTTAGTTTGTTCATGATCAGAGAAGCCTTGAGAAATCACGCTTGACAATTCTAAAAAGTGAGGTGCAGTAAATTTACCCTTAACAAAGCCATGCTGATAGGATGAAATGACACACCTAATAGATGACATTAGATTTTGGATTAATAGGGATTCGAATAATTTCGGAAGCACACTTATAGTAACAATGCTTCTATAATTACAAATGGAATTTCTAGGACAAGTTGGCCTATCATAAATCAGGAAAAATGCCATTTATTAGGCAATTATTGAAAAATTTTGGTTAATGGGGTACAAAGCACTTCATTACCAGATCTTAGAATATAGGATGAAATGCCATCTTGACCAAGCAAACAGGAGAATTTTCAAACAATTAATGCAAGGAATATTTCGTCAACTGAAAATAGCGCAGACGGAAATATATCAAACGGCGCTATTTTATAGAGGTATATACCAAATGAATCCAACAAATACGAATAAAATTTCTCAAAGTGGTTAGCAAAAAAGTTTGCACTTATCGTTGAACATGAAGATTCAAGATTGTCATATTCCATAATAGATGGAAGCCCTTAGTTTTTTCTTATGGTATTAAAGAATTTATAAAAATTTCTGGCATCAGCTTATCGTAGGACAAAGACTAACAAGCCCATTTACATATGTTGTTACTTGAAAAAGGAAACATGTTACTAGAGAAAATGTGATTTTAAGGAAAAACATTCCTCCATGAATTTATTGACATTTATTTATCATGCAAGAGAGATGCTTATATGGCTTTGCTAAAGCCTACATTTTTTTATTAGTCAATTTATGGCTCTGAAAAGAAAACAAAAGAAACGAAATACAATTTAAAGGAAAAAAAATCAATGAACAAATTTGTCACCTTTCATCCAAGATTGCTTTTCTTTTCTGCTTCTTTACTTTCTGTTGTACGGTTTTCTTCCTTTTTTTTTTTTTTAGACTATAAACATAAAGAAGATAGATGATAGAGAGAGAGAGAGAGAGAGTAGATAGAGATAGAAAGCTATAGAACATAATTTTAACAGCTAAACAGTTAAAAAGCCAACCTGGCAACTAACCGGCTTAACAGCATGCCTTAATTTTTCTAGCCATTCAACCAAAACCTCTAGAAAACTATGCAGAACCGCAGCAACAGCAAAAAACTGCAAACAATAAAAATAACATTATACAAGAAAAATAAAAATAAATATAAAAATGAAAATGAAAATAAAAATAAAAATAAAAATAAAAAAGAATAAAAAAAAGGAGATAGTAAAAAAAAAAATACCGGCTGAGTATACAAAAGAAAATGCCAGTCACACGACTTGCATTGTATTTGTTGTATAAATTTGGTGCTTGCATTTATGCCGTCACAGTAAATACAAATTCATGTTTATGAAATAAAGATTTTGCAAAAAACAAAAACAAAAACAAAAACAAAAGGAAAAAGATAAAGAAAAAAATGCAGAAACATCAAAAAAAAAAAAAAAAACACAGAAAAAGAAAAAAATCAACAACAAATAAGATCATTCACCTTTTTTAGGCTTTTACTTTTTTTACTTTTTGGCATTTTGTTTTCTGCTTACTGTTTTTTATGTTTTTTTTTTTTTGTTTTTTTTTTTGTTTTACCCACAAATAACTTGTTGTTTATTTATATAAAATTAAAACTGGCTCAGCTAAAAATAAAATCTACGAAGTTGGTTGAAAAAATTCTAAGAAAAAAGTTGAACAAAAGCTTTGTAGTTAGAGAAATTATCAGACATTACAAACTTATTATACAAAACATATTAATTAAGAATGTTATAATACAAACAAATTAAATTGTTGCCAAAATTTTAGAGGCAGCAATCATTTCGTAAATTGGTTCTCTTTTATAATATAAAAGAAAAATGAAGCTTAACTTATGAAACTTATTTTTAAAGATGCACAACAAACTTAATTAAATTAAAGCTAAATCATTTTAATGCATATGGCAGGCAAATTTAAATGTTTGGAAGTATGATCCTTTAAATGGAATGCATTGAAATTTCATTTATATAAAATATATAAAAAAATTAGGCTTTTAAATTTTTTTATTAGATAATTGAAGTGTCGTAAGCGTCTGCATTTTTATTATGTAGCCATCCATATTCGCTATACATTTATAATGAATATATTATATATATTACATTTGTACAATGGAGCGTATGAGTGATTTATTTTTCAATTGTATTGAAACAAATTTTCAACGTCTTACAATGACAAATATTTATTATCTCGTAGGAATTTAAGTAACACTCAAACAAATTTATCTTTAATTGTATTTAATGATTAAGAATTGTTTTCTGAATCGATTTAAGCCTGCCTGCTCAACACTTTGCTCTTCTGTTTTGTATGAGCAACTTTGGAAATATTGTAATAAATTTGGCATTGTTAAAGGAATACTGCTCGAAATTTTTTATATAAAAATATTAAATTTTGTTAAAAAATTTGTTGCTACTTATCTAGGAAAAATATTCCCAATTTTAAAAAATAGTTTTCTATCAAACTAAATGTAGGTGGGAAATTTCATATAAAATGTACCTTCTTACATTTTCAGAACTCTCACAAATTTTTTTTTTGTTTTTTTTTTTTTTTAATAACAACAAACACTAAAATATAATTTATTTTGAAATTTTTTAATATTTTGATGGCCAAATATAAAACCTACACATGACACTTAAAATTTTTTTTTAAGTTTTCTTTTTTTGCCTACTGAAATTTATATCCTTAATTTGTTAAGTAGAGAAAAAAGAGAAATATTTTACAAAATATTTATATACATAGATGTAAAAATAAAACCACCAAACCGTACAACAACGTCAAGAGTTTAGAATACATAAGATGGCATAGGCCATTAATATAAATTGTCTCCCATGAACGTAATAAGCAAAACGAAATAAAATGAAATGAAATGTAATAAAATAAACTGAAATGAAGTGCATTCCATGTACAATGCTGCCAACAAATTTAGACATTTAATGTTTATTATTCACGTTAAAAGGTTGTTCAAAAAATTTTTAACAAAATTTAGGATTTAATTTTGTATTTATATTTAGAAAATCTCTCTAACATTTTTTTCGACTATTACACCGAACTTTTGAACACACTTTTCATATATAATTCTCTATGTAAATAACAATAAAAAAAAATTTTTTTTATTCTATCTTTTTTCTTTTTATTTATTAATAATATTTATTTCATATATTCTATATATTTCAAAGGTATATAAACCCTTTTATATCATTTTAATTATTGTAAACTTCTCTTATATTTATAAGAATATAAATATTAATTTTATATGTAAAAATGTTTATGCATAAAGGAAATTTTTTCGCTTTGTTCACATTGACACTTTCATTATAAATTTCTCTTAAATAATTTCTACATATATATATGTATATACACATACAAATACACATATATAATCACGCACTACCAAAATAGATGAAATAATTTTCATATGTATCCATTAATTGTGTGAAGAATGTTTGTATACAGATTTTTATTTGCTACTTGTGATATATAAAAAAAAAAATTCACATTTAATGTCCTTTGAGAAATTCTGTAAAATTATATTGTAAAATTCACATTTACTTTTATTATTGTTATGATGATATTTAAAAAAAAAACTTAGCACTTAATTCATTGAGTTTTTTCTTCATGTTTATTATTTATTGACGAAAATAATTGTATGAATACTTTACACATTTTTTTTTTACATGCTTATCATTTATTCTTTATGCTTATTAAACAGGGATACAAATTTAGCTTAGGCCTTATAACAATTCAAAAAAAATCTTTTATTGCATTCAATAAGAATACAAAGTCACAGTACATATCAATAAAATGCCATACTAAATGGCCTTAGAGAATCTAAATGTTTAAAAATATTTGTCATGTAGAGACTGACAATCGTCAAGATAATTGATGAATAAAACTTTAAATTTAGTTTTATTTTCATCAATTTTCGTTTCAAAATAGCTTTATATTTGGACAACTTGATAGCTACTTTGAAAATAAGTTGCTTGTATTGGTAACACTTTGACACTTGTTATTCTAATGTTATGGGATTTAAAAACTTATTATTTGAAATCTGTCAGTAAAGTTGCCATGTAACTTTTCGATTTAACTTTATGAATTATTTTATTTAGAGAAAGAAAATCTATTAATTATAAGATAAAAGATTTTCATAAACTGATGCATCTTTCCAATGTAAGAATTTTTTTTTTTTATTTATTTAAAATTTTTAAAAATGGACCGCACTCGTTTAACGTTCATGTCATATGTTGAAATTCATGAAGTAAACTCTGCTTTAAAATTTTTTCCAAAAAAAAAAATTGAAACTCCATATAAAATTTTTTTGTTAAATTACAGCTTTAAAAGAAAAGTTGTTGGAAACGTATAAATTTCAACTTTACCTTAAAACATTTAAAAAAGCAACTGGCACTGTGTTATTTAAAATATGAAACAATTGAATTGATCTGAAAAGAGATGAATAAAATTAAAATTGATGAAATTATTTTAAATATAAATTTAACATAAATCTATAAAACTGGAGACTTGGAGATTTAATTCAAAAAAAAAAAAAAAAAAACGGCCAACAAAAATTTGCCTGACAGCAGCAGGAGCAGTAGCAACAGCAGCAGCAGCAGCAGTTTATTTTGATGATGTTATTTATGTTGCCTTAACTTATCTACTCTTGTACACCTGTGCGTCCAGGCATTTGCCATATATGTAACATATTGTACGCAAATGCCTGTATATGTGTTGTGCACATGTGTGTTCGTGTGTGTGTGTGTGTGTGTGCGTTATGTTGATTTAATAATAAATCATTTGTTAGAAAACAATAAATGTGAATATTTTATATATATATTAATAAACTCATTTATGGACACTTTCTATTACATGCATGGCATCCATAAACACACACTTTATGTGACACGATAGATGTCAAAAAAAAAAAAAAAAAAAAAAGAAAAAAAATGCTAAAAACAAACGCTTCATAAACTTATTTTAAATGTCATAAAAATAAGCAATTGAAAAATGACTTACACTGCATGCTTACATGTATGTGTGTGTGTGTATGTATGTGTATGTATGTGTATGTATATGTATGTATGTGTGTGTCTGTATGCTCATATTAATTATTCTTTCAATTTCAGTCACTTCATTTCAAATCAATTGCAGTTGCAATTGCAGTTTACTGTGACACATTCAAGTTTCATTTTCTTCTTCATTCTATAGTTTTGCTTTCTATATTTTATTGGATTATTTCGATCTTTTCAAAAGAAATTAAAGAACATATATAAATTAAGAAGAATATTCTTAATAATGTATGAAGTTTGAATGGGAATCACGAGCATATGGCAGCAGTTAAATAATTTTATTTTAAGTTTTCAAAACAAACTCTCTCAAAACTTAATATTAAATTTTTTTACTGTGAAGAATATTTGTTAATTGTGTTACAGATTTCAGTTAAAACCATTAGTTTGACTTTTTAATGAGCAAAAATTTAGTTAGATAACAAAAACTTTGTGAAGCTTTTATCGACATTTTCATTTTGCCATAATGTAAATAAATTGAAATCTTAAAATAAGACATTGCTCAAAAATGATCAGACCGTTTAAGTATTCAACGTTCAAAGTATAATATGCAATTTTTATTTTATTTTAATGTGTGGCAACAGATTCAATTGTTCCAGCTAAATTTCTGTTAAATAATTTTCAATTCTTGTGCATAATCTGAGAATTCTTGAACATCTAAGCAAATTAGGTCAATAATTAAAGGTAACTCATACTATAAAAATTGATTATTTCATGAATTTCTTTGTCGCTCTCTCTATCTCTCTCTCTCTCTCTTTCTGTCTCTTTATCTTACTTTATCACACATTAAAAATATTTGCATGTACTTAAACTCAAACTAAAATGTAAAATGTATGCAACGATTTATTTGTGCATGCGGTCGCTCAGTCGTGAGTAGACAGCCCGGAAGAGTAGAGGAGAGCAGAGGAGAGCAGAGGAGAGCATATTACATATTGCATATATTAATAAAATATGCAATTATAAATAAAATATGCAAAATATAAAATGTCGAGACTATGAGAAATGAGCTGTTTGGGCACATTTATGTGGTTTATGATTTAATGTTTTTTGACAATTGACATTTATGAGTAAAATTTGAACCAATGACACCAATGACAAAATAAAAGTTAAACCACTATCAATGCAGATATTATTATCTTTATTCTTCTTTTTCTCACTCTCTCTCTCTCTCTCTCTCTCTATCTATCTATCTCGATCACTCTATCTCTCTTTTTCTTTCATTTAAGCACTTTTAATGAATTAACTATTCTCTAATGTCTTCCGTAATAGACATTCTTTATATCCCGGCCAACTTTTTCATCCATTCAACAAATTCGCTTGTTGTTTGGCTATTTGCCCTATATTTATGTATATGCACTTACTCGAATATACATGCATATATAAATATACTTTTGGTTATCTAAATTTAATGAGTATTTGGTTAATCTTGTCTTTGTAAACTTAATTGCACAAAATAATGAACATTTGTTTTTTGCTTAAACATTTTCTTTGTTTCCGTTTCGTTATTTTTCTTTCATATTTTGTAACTTAAACATTATGTAATAAGAGAAGAAGAATCATCTCACCTCTTACCTACAAAAACATAATACAAATTTTTAAATGAATTTTAAAATATTTCTAATATCTAAAGCATTATTTTATTTTACGTAAACAATTCATATATAAAATTATTTTATAAAGATTAGTGTGTGTATTTCTATTGAGATGAAAAACCTTTTATTAAAATATTTTATATACATGTGCAAAGGCCTCTAATTTCAGTCAATATAAAGTTACTTCCGGTAACTTCACGTGAAAATTTATGTGCTGAAAATTTGTAATTTACATACATCTAAAAAAAAATCGATACATTATAAAAAAATATAATTAATTTGTTTTTCTTATTTATTAATAAGTAAAGAGGAAAGTCCGCCTATTTTACCTCTTAATTTAATATCCTAGGCTCGTTTTTTGTCTACCCACATCTTCATATCCCACTCTCATACATTCCATTAGCGGCTTTGCTGCTCTATTATTTCTATGAGCACAAAATTGATTTTGATGTAGAAGAAAGGAGAAGAAAATAGATTATGATCATTCAGGTTTAAGATCGCAAAGCAGGCGGAAGTTTTACATAAGCGCGGACGCAAGCGTAGTGATTAAAATTTCTAAATGTAAATTTGCAAAGCACACTCACGCTGAAGTAAATTTTCTTTTTGTTCGATTGCTAAGGGATCAAGTCGAAGATCTCAAAATAGACGGATCGCAAGTTTCATATTGCAAAGCCAAGTTTTATTTTTCTAAATTTACTACAAGTACAAGTTCAGAATTAGAATTACTTTAGAATTAATATTAAAGGAATACTTCCTTATAATTATTATAAATTCAAATCACCTCTCCGCACTATTTTTATTAAAGTAAAGTAACATCTTATTGAACATTACCTGATAAAATATGTTTCTATTAGGGTGACATGGTGCGTATGAGTAACTGCTAATTCAGCAAATGAAATGTTGTGCTTGAGAGCAGTTTTAAATGTAAAAGTTCATCTATAAAAAGAAACCTTTGCTAATTAGTTCTTAAATATGAGTTAAATTAAAGTGTATGAGATTTCAATCTATTTTCTAATATATTTTTTATATACTTTTCACCCTTTTTTTTTTTTTTTAAAATAATGGCTCTTCTCTAAGTCCGCAATCACTTAAATCGCTTAGAAAGTCCTTGTCAAAAACTAAACATTTATTTCTCCACAAAGACAACTTATACTTTACTACGTAAAATTCGATGTTTTCCTAATGATTTTATGTCATTCAAGTAATATAATTTCTTTAGAGCCTTAAACTAGGCAACTAGTTTCTTCGATAAAGCTCTTATCCTCATTCCTTATTAAACTTCCTATCAATTCGTTAATGATTATTGATGGTTAAGTTCGATAAATGTGCTACATAAAATTTCTAAATTAACTCAAACAATTTTCAAATTTTTCTTTATTTTAACATAAAGAGATTAGATTACATTCCATTTCTTAGAGAACAATGAAGTACAATGCATAATAATTTAATTATAATTTTTATTTAAAAAAAAAATTCATTTCACTATCAATAAAATAGAATTCTCTAAGGCTAATATTATTGTTGCTTTTTTTTTTTTGCAATTTCATAATTTGATACATAAGCCAAAAAAGTAAGTGAAAAATATAAGCATTCCATTTAATTAAAATTTAATTCTTTAATATCTGAAACTTTAATTCAATAAAAATAAATATAAAAAATTATTAGCTTTATAAAAAATGTTGCACGGAATGAGGAATGCGAAAAAAATGTTACATTTTCTTAAAATATTCACAAAAATTATGCTTCATTGATCGAGACAAATATTAAATAATAAAATAGAAGAAGACATTTCTACAATGTAACATTTCGTTCTGGCATTTCTTCTTCAATATCACTAAAGTGATATTGAAGTGACGTGCAAATTAGAAAATTTCTTCCAAGGAAATAAAATAGCAAAAAAAAAAAAAAAAAATGCAGGCAAAACCAATTTGATAAAAGCAAAGTACTTGGAATGAATGAAGAATTGGGCCAAGAACTTTTTTTTAAAGAACAAAATCAAACTAAAGTAAAGTAAATAAAGAAAAGGTTAATATAAATAACAATTGTGGCAACTATTTTTAAAGGTAATAAAGAAAACTAATCAAAAAAAAAAAAAAAAAAAAAGAGAAACTTTACACAGCTGGAGAAGAAACAATGTAAAAAATAAGAATAAACAAAATTTCTTGACTTTTGCTTTTATTTGACTTTATACATTTCATTTGTTACATGGAAGAAGAATGGCAGCAAAACCAAAAGAATTTAAAGTGTTTATTATCTCAAAACACCAAAAGCCAGCCGTACCTCACTTATTCACTTATTTTTGTTTTTGGTTTTGTTTTTTTTTTTTTTTGCTTTTTCTTTCTTTTTCTACTAAATAAACTTCAAAGAGGAAAAAAAAAAAAGCAAAGAGAGTGTAAAATGAAAAATGAAAAATATAAACTAACAAGCAAATAAACAAATAGAAGAAACGTATTCCTAACGCCAAATGGTAACTGTACCATATAAAATGGTACATTTTGGAGATTAGAGCACGTAACTTGTAGTTTCTTTTTTTTTTTTTTTTTTTTTTTTTTTTTTCTTATTATTATTATGAAAGAGAGAAACATTGTAAAGGAAAATTACATGTAGTAAATGAATTTATGGAAAGCCATTGAGATAAGAGGCGTTACATATGCGGAGTTAGTAAAATAATGAAAAAAAATATTCTAGCACGAGTTACAGAATTTTAATTATTTTAACTTTATATATTCTATAATAAAAATTATTAAAAATACTTTAATAAATCAAAGCAGTTAGTAAACATTAATTTTTGATTTGAAACGTTTTATTGGCCTCAACATTTGTGGTTAATCAAATTTTCTGAATTCTTTAACTTATTTATTTGTAACTCTTGGCCTTTTAGGTAAAAATTTATTTTGATTTAGATGTCTAAATGCAATATCAGAATTAAATTTTAAATACCACACAAAGCTTTAAAAGGCGCTGTGAATTATAATTATAATGAAACGCAATTCTGGCATCTCATTAAATTATTATAAAGTTTTGCTAACACAAATAGAAGATTTAAGGAGATAGGCTCAGTATATACAAAAAATACTCCTTGATTTTTAAGAACATTTAATTCATAACTATTTAATAAAATCTACGATTTTATGATAATTCCACAAAAGTTCCCTTTCAACTTTTTAGGGAAATTACTACAATTCAATACTTCATTAGTTTTTAATTTAAAGTGCAAAACTTGATACGGTTAGATCTGTCTTTAAAATGCTTTTTATTATAAAAAACGATCCAATTTATTAATTTGCATATTTTTTTTTTTTTTTTGAGTATATTTTTAAAAGAAACTCCAAACTCCAAAAACAGATTTTTCATTATAACAATGAATTTTTTAAAAATTTGTTGGGATCAAGTTAAAAGATTTTCTGAAAAATTTTAAGAGAATTTTAAATGTTTTAATTTTGTGCGCCATACAAAAAATTCATTCTCATATTTTATTTATTTATTTTTTACATTTTAGTTGAAAAAAGTAAAAAAAAAAAGTTAAAAAAAAGTCAAGTTGTAAAAAACAATAGAAAAATTTGCGATTAATATTTCTATCTTTTTTATGTAAAATAAATGTAAACAATGCGGTTAATGTAAATTTGATTCAAGTCAAACATAAAAGCCTCTTAACTTATAAAACGCATAATGGCATATAATGCATATTTTTTGCATTTTTTTGCATTTTTTGCATTTTTTTTGTTGTTATTTACCCGGAAAAATTTTCATGAACTCCCACACATTTATTGCCTATTATTGAGGCGTGTATTTTCCGTTCTTTTTTTTTTTTTTTCTTACGGCCAAATTATTTAACATTTCACTCATTCCGTTTACTTTTATTTTATTATAATTTATTCATTTAAATTTTTCGTATGTCATATGCCTAAGGCGGTCACTTTTTTATTTTATTTTGTTGCTTTTTCTGTATTATTTACAGTGTTGTAAACAATAAATAAATATGTAAATATTAAGTGATCAAGAAAATAATTTCCCTTTACTTTTTGAAAAAACCATTTTTGTATGGTACAAAAAAAAATTTCTGTTAATGAATTCACTAAGCAAACTTTTTGAACGATATTTCAAGTTGCTTGCATCAAGTAGTGCACTTTTCTAGGTGTCCATCAAAATGTCAAAAATGTACTGTATATGCTACATTAAAATTTCCATATCGATATTTAACAATTAAGTTCTTAGCCAGCATTGTCTTAACTTAACTTCATCCCCAAAGCTAATTTCAATAGACTTTTTTCCTACTTAAACAGCTAAATGCTAAAAATGCTACAGCAATAAAACTCTACTTTACATTTGCGCCTTTTGAATAGAAACCATTACACATGTCAAAAATCCATCGATCAACTTAACACAATTAATTCTAAACGGTACAACAAAATTTTATATATTTTGTATGAAAAGTGTATGAAAAAAGATCTAACGAAACTTTGTAAAGATTTTTTAAAATAGCAAAATGAAGAAATTTTCTGCAAAGGAAAGGAAATGACTTTTGAAGCAACCTAATAAATACACAGAGTATGGTAATAAAGTCTTATTTAATAGGTTGTTCAATAATTGTTTTTTTTTTTATTTCTCCTTTTTTTTTTTTTATAATTTTTATATTTTGAAACGTTAATTTTGTTTCCATGCCCCCGCCTTTAATATGTTTGCAACATTTTCAATGCGAAATGAAAGCAAGATTGAACAGACTTTCCGACTGATCAACAAACTAAAGAGGCAGCAGACAATCAAATAGAAATAGATCAAATGTTAAAGAATGTTGTTGGCCAGAGAATGAGTTTGTATTTTAAGGCATAGACAAAATGTAATACGATTTATTTAAATTTCATATTTGTTTTTTACTCCTCTTTACACCTCTAAAATTTTTTTACACCTTTAATTTTTCTAATTCAATTTTATTCTACACATCATGAGTTGTATATTAATATGACTTGTTATAGTTTGTGTTAAATGAATAAATGTCCTTTTACCATATTTTTCTTCTTCTTAATAATTCTTCTCTTCCCCTAAAATAATAACCCAAAATTTTCAAATTATATTCAATTATAAATTTCTGTAATTGCTCACATAATAAAGCATTTGGTATGATCGTTTAAGAGTTACTTTAACGATCTTAAATTAGAATAATCTTTCATAAGGCATATATTGCAAATAGATTGATGCCTCGTTGCCATAAACCTTAAATAGAGAGCATTACTTTTGGTATATATTTGTAAAATTTCTTATACAAACTTGATTTGAAATAGGAACTTGGCTTTCTGTCTTGAAAATATTTAGAATCAAAAAATTTTTATGACCACTTTGCTTATAAATTTCTCTCTGAAATTGAAAGGTATTTGATATTTTTATGCTTCTTAAAGTTTATACAAATACAAAAAATTTTTATGGACAACCATTAATTTAATTATATAAAATTTTATTTTATCTTTTTCTACTCTTTCTTTATATTTCTCTCTCTTTCTCATCACTTATGATTCCGCTAAAGCATTTAGTGAAGAAAGTGAAATATACTGGGGAACGTAAATAAATAAAAACTTGGCTCTGTTTGCTTCGTTAAGGAAAATATTACATTGCAATTTTTTTTGCATATTTTAACTTAAAATGTATAAATTTGTCTCTAATTATTTTACTAATTTTTATTCTTTTGTTTAATTTTATCATATTCTTTTTATGAATTTTATACTTTTTCAGTTTTTTTTTGTACCTGCCAACAATTTAAAGATAGAAACAAATGAAAGTGTGGAATGTCATGATTTTTATTTCTTTCACTCCTCATTTAACCTCTTTTTTTATCTCAATAAATAACGCTCTCTTTCTCTCTTTCTCTCTCTCTCTAGCTTCTATTATAGTTGACAAGTATTGTTGTCATTTGCCTTAAGCAGCAAAAAGAAATGATTTAAAAATTTGGCATTTTTTATTTAATATTAGTTGGGGTCGCCTCTCTGTGAAATGAAACATTTTTGCAATTCGAATAAAAATGAAAAATTATTTATAAATTAAATAAAAGTAAAATTTAGTCATTTTCAATATTTATCTGTGAATCTAACTATTTGGATATTTTATTAATATACGTGATAAATTAAACGAGCCCACATTATGAGTACCCTAAAATCAATGAATTAATATTAATAATTCAAATCTAAAGAATAATGAAAATGAAATTTGTTAAATTCAATAAAACTTCTTTCCCATTTTTATTAACACTGATCTTTGAATCAAATATCTGTCAAAATATTAAAACTCTTTAAGATTAAATTACTTAAGAAAAGTCTAATTTTCTATACCGACAGATTTACTCAGCCTGCAGAGCTCAATGTACTATTCAAAGTTCTCTAGAAAAGAAAAAAGAAATATGAAGTTACATAGCAAAACCATTTGATTTTATTATTTAAATTTCGGAAAAATCGGAATTTTCCAATAAGCTAAAATTTAGTGGATGCCTTAAGCAGAGCAAGATCTTTTCTAACGACTTAAGTCTACTTTATTAGTCTTACAAATTTTACCAATTTAAATAAGAGAAAATTTAGTATCATTATTTTTTGTAAATAGATCGGCTATTAAACAGGCCTGGTTGGATCCATTCAAAATTTTACCAATTACCAATAAAAAAGAGAAAATTTAATATCATTATTTTTTGTAAATAGATCGGCTATTGAACAGTCTGGTTGGATCCATTCAAAATTTTACCAATTACCAATAAAAAAGAGAAAATTTAATATCATTATTTTTTGTAAATAGATCGGCTATTGAACAAGCCTGGTTGGATCCATTCAAAATTTTACCAATTACCAATAAAAAAGAGAAAATTTAATATCATTATTTTTTGTAAATAGATCGGCTATTGAACAAGCCTGGTTGGATCCTTCAAAATTTTACCATTACCAATAAAAAAGAGAAAATTAATATCATTATTTTTTGTAAATAGATCGGCTATTGAACAAGCCTGGTTGGATCCGTTCAAAATTTACCAATTACCAATAAAAAAGAGAAAATTTAATATCATTATTTTTTGTAAATAGATCGGCTATTGAACAGCCT
The DNA here is from genome assembly GCA_023089585.1 of Melophagus ovinus. Lineage (NCBI taxonomy): Eukaryota > Metazoa > Arthropoda > Insecta > Diptera > Hippoboscidae > Melophagus > Melophagus ovinus. The sequence goes on from JAKKIB010000178.1 coordinate 2,273,338, forward strand.
GGTTGGATCCATTCAAAATTTTACCAATTACCAATAAAAAAGAGAAAATTTAATATCATTATTTTTTGTAAATAGATCGGCTATTGAACAGCTGGTTGGATCCATTCAAAATTTTACCAATTACCAATAAAAAAGAGAAAATTTAATATCATTATTTTTTGTAAATAGATCGGCTATTGAACAGCCTGTTGGATCCTTCAAAATTTACCAATTACCAATAAAAAGAGAAAATTTAATATCATTATTTTTTGTAAATAGATCGGCTATTGAACAGGCCTGGTTGGATCCATTCAAAATTTTACCAATTACCAATAAAAAAGAGAAATTTAATATCATTATTTTTTGTAAATAGATCGGCTATTGAACAAGCCTGGTTGGATCCATTCAAAATTTTACCATTACCAATAAAAGAGAAAATTTAATATCATTATTTTTTGTAAATAGATCGGCTATTGAACAAGCCTGGTTGGATCCTTCAAAATTTTACCAATTACCAATAAAAAAGAGAAAATTTAATATATTATTTTTTGTAAATAGATCGGCTATTGAACAGGTCTGGTTGGATCCATTCAAAATTTTACCAATTACCAATAAAAAAGAGAAAATTTAATATCATTATTTTTGTAAATAGATCGGCTATTGAACAAGCCTGGTTGGATCCATATCAAAAATTTATACCAATTACCAATTAAAAAGAGAAAATTTAATATCATTATTTTTTGTAAATATCGCTATAACAAGCTGGTTGGATCCTTCAAAATTTTATACAATTACCAATAAAAAAGAGAAAATTTAATACAATTTTTTGTAAATAGATCGGCTATTGAACAGCTGGTTGGATCTTCAAATTTTACCATTACCAATAAAAAGAGAATTTAATATCATTATTTTTTGTAAATAGATCGGCTATTGAACAGCCTGTTGGATCCTTCAAAATTACAATTACCAATAAAAAGAATTAATATCATATTTTTTGAATAGATGCATGAAAGCTGTTGATCTCAATTACATTCCATAAAAAGAGAATTATTATATTTTTATAGTCGCTATTGAAGCTGTTGATCCTCAATTACCAATTACCAATAAAAGAGAAAATTAATATATTATTTGAATAGACGCTATGAACTGGTTGGATCTCAATTTACATTACCAAAAAGGAATTTATTATTTTTTAATAATCGCTATTAAGCCTGTGGATCCATTCAAATTACATTACCAATAAAAAAAGAATTAATATCATTATTTTTGTAAATAGATGGCTATGAAAAGCCTGGTGATCCTCATTTTACAATTACCAATAAAAGAAAATTAATTCTTATTTTTGTAATAATCGGTATGAAGCCTGGTGGCCATTAAATTACCATTACCAATAAAAAAGAAAATTAAACATTATTTGTATAGATCGCTATTGAACAGGCGTGATCCTTCAAAATTCATTACAAAAAAAAGAGAATTTATTCAATTTTAATAGACTATTGAAAAGTGTATAAAATTTATACAAAAGAGAAAATTTTCATATTTGTATAATGCATAAACAAAAAAAAAAATAAAAGAAAATTAATTTATTTTTTTGTCGATGAACTGTGGATCTAATTTAACTAAAAAAAATTTAATATATTTTGTAATATGTATTAACGTTGGACTTCAAAATAATTATAAAAAGAAAAACTTTTTTTTGTAATAGATGCATTGAACAGCCTGGTTGGATCCTTCAAAATTTTACCAATTACCAATAAAAAAGAGAAAATTTAATATCATTATTTTTTGTAAATAGATCGGCTATTGAACAGCCTGGTTGGATCCATTCAAAATTTTACCAATTACCAATAAAAAAGAGAAAATTTAATATCATTTTTTTGTAAATAGATCGCTATTGAACAGCCTGGTTGGATCCATTCAAATTTACCAATTACCAATAAAAAAGAGAAAATTTAATATCATTATTTTTTGTAAATAGATCGGCTATTGAACAGGCCTGGTTGGATCCATTCAAAATTTTACCAATTACCAATAAAAAGAGAAAATTTAATATCATTATTTTTTGTAATAGATCGGCTATTAACAAGCTGGTTGGATCCTCAAAATTTTACCAATACCAATAAAAAAGAGAAAATTTAATATCATTATTTTTGTAAATAGATCGGCTATTGAACAAGCCTGGTTGGATCCGTTCAAAATTTTACCAATTACCAATAAAAAAGAGAAAATTTAATATCATTATTTTTTGTAAATAGATCGGCTATTGAACAGGCTGGTTGGATCCATTCAAAATTTTACCAATTACCAATAAAAAAGAGAAAATTTAATATCATTATTTTTTGTAAATAGATCGGCTATTGAACAAGCTGGTTGGATCCATTCAAAATTTTACCAATTACCAAAAAAAAGAGAAAATTTAATATCATTATTTTTTGTAAATAGATCGGCTATTGAACAAGCCTGGTTGGATCCGTTCAAAATTTTACCAATTACCAATAAAAAAGAGAAAATTTAATATCATTATTTTTTGTAAATAGATCGGCTATTGAACAGCCTGGTTGGATCCATTCAAAATTTTACCAATTACCAATAAAAAAAGAGAAAATTTAATATCATTATTTTTTGTAAATAGATCGGCTATTGAACAAGCCTGGTTGGATCCGTTCAAAATTTTACCAATTACCAATAAAAAAGAGAAAATTTAATATCATTATTTTTTGTAAATAGATCGGCTATTGAACAGCCTGGTTGGATCCTTCAAAATTTTACCAATTACCAATAAAAAAGAGAAAATTTAATATCATTATTTTTTGTAAATAGATCGGCTATTGAACAAGCCTGGTTGGATCCTTCAAAATTTTACCAATTACCAATAAAAAAGAGAAAATTTAATATCATTATTTTTTGTAAATAGATCGGCTATTGAACAAGCCTGGTTGGATCCGTTCAAAATTTTACCAATTACCAATAAAAAAGAGAAAATTTAATATCATTATTTTTTGTAAATAGATCGGCTATTGAACAGCCTGGTTGGATCCATTCAAAATTTTACCAATTACCAATAAAAAAGAGAAAATTTAATATCATTATTTTTTGTAAATAGATCGGCTATTGAACAGGCTGGTTGGATCCATTCAAAATTTTACCAATTACCAATAAAAAAGAGAAAATTTAATATCATTATTTTTTGTAAATAGATCGGCTATTGAACAAGCCTGGTTGGATCCATTCAAAATTTTACCAATTACCAATAAAAAAGAGAAAATTTAATATCATTATTTTTTGTAAATAGATCGGCTATTGAACAAGCCTGGTTGGATCCGTTCAAAATTTTACCAATTACCAATAAAAAAGAGAAAATTTAATATCATTATTTTTTGTAAATAGATCGGCTATTGAACAAGCCTGGTTGGATCCATTCAAAATTTTACGCTAATTAACAGAGAAACTTTGACGCCTTAATTCTGCATTTACCCATACATTTCGATGAAATGAGTATACCGCCAATCTTAATAAACGTACGGCCACTAGTAAGTGTATACAATGTAAAAAAGGGAATTAGGTCAAATATTTTTAATGCAACTTTATATGAATTTGACGTATTTTGGAAATTGATAAGTAAAGCATAAAATATTTTTGTATTACATTGTCCTGAATTGCAAACACATCAGACGAATGGATTGACACATATAAGCACATGGAAAAAGGAACAAAATAGAAGAAGAGCTTAACGCCATATTTGACTTCATATTGAAAACAATAAGATTTGAAATCTACGTACATTTTTTCTTTATTCTTTGCTTTCATTTAAGTTTTTGTCCTGCTTGTTGTGCTGCATTACAAGGATATTTTATATAGGACTCTAACAAATAGCAAGTTCTATCTATTTTCAAGTTATTATTTTTATTGAATGAGAAATAAAATGTGATTTATTAAATGCTGGCATACTCATAATATAAATATTTTTTTCACTATTTGCCATAAAATCATTTAAATTGCTCATAAAACTTTCATTAATTGAAATTGCGGTATATAGAGAGTCTTTAAAAGTGCACTTGAATGCTGCAGAAAAAAGTTAAATTCAATTTTTTTTTTTTTAAGATAAAATGGAATATTTCATAAATGTCATGAGATTTTTCAGGGATATGGAATTTATCCATTTACCACTTTCTACTTTCATACTTTTATTTGCTTTATGAGCGCTTGCCATTAGAAGAGTTATCTAATAAATTATAGGACATTATTTATATGCATTACGAACATTAATTATAAAAAAAAAGTATCACTAGACACACATATGAAAATACGCATACGTATACATGTGCCTGCATAGGTGGTATAAATGGCACAGATGGCACAAATGGCACAGATGGCACAAGTGGTGTAGGCCTAAATGTTCAAAGGGATCCATTTACATGAACATAATAAGTACTAGATAACAACAAATACTAGACTAAAATAAGGCGATTATTAGAGTGGGTCGAAGACGACATTTAATTGCTTAATGCATTTACAATTTAACTTCTCATTTGAATGGAAAATCAATATAACAAATAAGTAAAAGAAATTATGGGAAAAAATTTAAAAAGAAGAGTATTTAGAAAGTGTAGCAATCAGCCATGATTTTCAATAGCAAAGGATAAGTTTATACTGATTTGAAATAAGACAAAATATTTTTGAAAGTGTTAGAAATTTTTTTTGAAATGAAACATTATTTCGGTAAAGGCTTATTCAATCATAATTGATTATTTCTTTAAGTGAAAATCACATTTGAACAATTTTATAAGAAAAATTTTAATCTGCAGCTTAATAATTAAAATATTTGAATAAGCATCCATCAAAAAAAAAAAATAAAACCAAATTGCAAAAGTGATTCTAAATTGATAAACGAATTAAAAGATAAATCTAGTTGAAACTTTATTGGATGTTACATAAATATGCATAGATATATTAAGATCACCACGAGTAGTGGATTTAGAATGCCAAAGTTTATTATAAAAGAAATTCAATTTTGAAATTGATGAAAAACCAAAAAAAAAAACCGAAAAACTTATGTGAAAGCCATATATTAAATGTAGATTCAGCTCTTTTTGACTTTGGTTTCCCTTTTTTCCTTTCTATTCTTTTCCTATTTTTTTTTTTTTTTTTTGGCAGCCATTATGTAGAATTAAGAAAATATGTTCATTTTTTTCTAATGTTTGATTATTTAATTATTTCTTAGTAAAATTATTCTTACGTGATTTCAAGTGGCATCGTTAAATGTAACATTTCTAAATAATTTTCAGTGATACATTTATAAGGCAAAATCTAGCAGACTCATAGAAAAGCGATTTCTACTGGGTGGAACATCAAACTTAAAATATTCCCATTATCTTCTTAATTAGATAGAATACAGTTCTATCTAATTAAGAAGAAATATTTGATCTAAATCCAGTACCATTTTTCGTTTGTAATTTGTAATTAATTTCATTTATTGAAAAGCCGAAACGAAAAAAAAGGAAATAGAATAATGCATAAAAGAAGAAACTAATAAAAGTAAGAGGCGAAAGGCAAAGAGTAAAAAGCCCGTTAAAAAATATTAAAAAATAATAATTCACTCAGTGACTTTTAAACATAAAAGAGAGAATATGAGAGAGTTAGACATATAATGAGAGATAAAAAAAAGAGTAATTTTTGGCACAAAACTTTTTTACTGCTCCATTGATTTTCTTTACATTTTGTATATTCTACTCTCTTAATATCATTTAATCATGTGACATTGAGTGCTTCGTCTGTTATACAAATGTCAAAGTAATCATAATTTTGATTGTATTGGCTTAACAATAACGTCACAAAATTTATGATCGCTTGAAGTGACATAAATAATTATTAATGCTGTCATTCCTTTACTTAATATTTTCACTGTACAAGATTCAAATAACTTCTTTTCAGCAGTCTGTATGAAGTCTACAACTTTTGGTGCGTAATACCAAAAATTAATAATTATCGTTATTTTCTAGATTAATTAATTAATTTACTTAATTTGCATTAACCTTTTTTTATCAACTTAAAAAGTTATTTTAAAAAAAAATCTCTAAAACTTTAAAATTGCTTTAAATTTAAATTTTATAGGTTTTTATTGAATAAATCAATTTGTAGAGTGGAAAATTTTATAAAAAAATCCGATTGATTTAACTTAAATTAAACTTGAATTGTTTCATAAAGGACCGACTGAAAATTGTTTTGATCTTATCCAATTGGATCAAATGTACTAGCGCATTACAAGCAATACTATCGTTATAACGGCATCAGATCCTTTTAGTTTAGAAATGTTAACTTATTTATCGTGTTATGTTCACATAAAAGAAATTCAAATCGAAAACTGTTGTGTTTTATAAAAGTAAGACTTCTTTTAGACCATAAAATGCATCCAACTTCATGGGCATTTTGGTAAACTTTAAAATAGAAAGAGCTTTGGCAGCTACTTTCTAAATATAATTTATATTTATTTTTCTAAAAATTTTTTTTGCATTTTCCTAAATTTTTATACTCATCTGAAAATTCTAAAATAATAAATTTTACGGAAACATTTTTAATTCCCGCATACATAAATAGAAATTACAGAATGCTGCAAAACTTTCCAATTTAATTCCATCTCAGTCCTTTAATCTCCCTTTCCCATCTTTCTAAGAGTTATCAGCCTAAATGGTTGTAATAAAAGTTTTTGATAAACTTCTAAAAAATGCGTATGTGTATGCACATACTTTTTTGTCAGTTTTTTTTTTTTTTTTTTTTTTTGAATAGAATACACACAGATTTGTGCCAACAATCATTTTCCCGGTCACTGACTTTTTCCTGTTTCTCAAACAACTAAAAATTGAAAAAAAAATTACTTAAGTGTAATGAAATGAAATGAAGGCAACAGACGCTACATAAGTCTAATTCCTGATTATTTGTTGTGGTATAGATGCAAGAGATTTTATGAGATATCCACTTACATCATTAGATGCATTAATTATGTCTAACAGCTCAAAAATCGAATACAAAAAAAAAATTAGTGAAAAAATCACATTTAACCCAAAGGAATGCCCTTAAAGGTACATTCTTAAAAGAGGCGTGCCTTAATTTTGTATTTCCAAATTTGTACCGAAGAAAATTTCCATTTTTTTGTTAATTGAATCATATTTAACCTAAACTAAACCAATGAATTTCTTTTTTAAATTTCAGACAAATAAAATTCCAATTTTTTGCTGCCTGAAGAAACCAATAAAATTTCAGTCATTTCTTTATGGTAGATGTAACCTTGATCTAGTCTTAATAGTAAATGTGAAAGTTATTTTCTTTCAAATTTTGCTTCTTAAATTTCACGAGAATACGTCAAAGTCTTTAATCAATTACATGGACTAGTCCGGTCTGTCGATTATACAGATTTAGATCATGTACACTTAATAAGATCTATAAAATTTTGTGAATTTTGTAATTTTCTTGAACCAAACTAACAAATGGACAAATACACACATAAACATGACAGAATCGATTCAGAATTTCAGAATCAATTAAAATTGCATAAATTTTATTAAGTTTTGTATATTTTTTAAAATTAAATAATCAAACAAATAGCAAAAGCTCAAAAGCAAAATTAGCTTAATCGATGTGAAATTTTAGAGCCTTTAAAGTACGTGTCTAAGATCTATTAAATTTTTGAAATTTCACAATTTTTATCGGTTAGAAAAGTGCCATCAATTTATACGGATATATGGACACATATCAGAGAAATCTTGTTGAATTTTAGAATTTTAGAATTGTGCACAATTGAAGGTACTTTGAAAATTTCTTCTAATATTTAATTATAATATTTTTTATATTTATTATTTATAAATTATTATGATTTATTTTTGCCTTTTTCTGAAAATTGATAAAACGCATTTACAAAAAATTTTATAGTCCGTAATGAAACAATTATTTTATTGAATAAATTAAACGCATATGTTTAATGTACACGATATAAAACACATGCGTTTTATTTATTTATTTTTTTTTTGTTTATGATTTTTTCTATACATTTTTTTATAAATTTTATAATGTATAGTTGTCTAAATGAATTTTTATGATAAATGTGATTTAATATTCGGCAAAGTTGAGTAGAACAAACAAATAAAATAACTAACTATATAAAGTAATGATAGTAACAAAAACATCAACAAGAACTATAACAACAATAATAATAATAAAAGAACCGCATAATTGAATATACAAGTAAAACTACATAGATAACTTTTATCATAAAAGAATAAGTCAATAAAATAAAAAATCAAATTTAAACTGAGTAAATAAAAAAGAGATAAATGATTAGCAGTTATATAGAGAGAAAGACAGACGGACATATGGATAGAAAAATTGTTACATAGACAAGCAAAATACATAAATAAATATATATGTAGTATCAAATTAAAGTGAAATCTAACTGCAAGGCCAGTTCCATATTTCCCTATGTAATAGCTTGACCAAAGTCTTAATATAAAAGAAGATTCTTAAAGATCTGCAATTAGAACCAAACTTTTCAGGCATATCTCTAGAAAAAAAAAAAAACACCAAAATTTATGGCCGCCGCAAAACATTTAAGAAAGACTTATATTTCTTATATAAAATGCCTTTGGGGACTTAATTAGCATGGCAGCTTATTCTCTGTTAAGTGCCTATTAGATGCCCTTCTAATAATATTTTTAACTTTCATCTAGTTGCAAAAACTTTTAAGTAATAATTGGTCCTTGGCCCAAAGAAAAATCTCAATAACAAATGATCAGAATACCAAATTTCATTGTAAGAATTGCAAACATTTTGTTATGCTAAGTATGATGGTTAGCTCCGTGTAGTGCCTTTAAAAATATCATGTAAAAATAAGCAGGATTTAATTCAATCATAAATTATTAAAATAGTTATAATTAATTTAGATTAAATATGAATAATAACACCTGAATTCATTTTCTAGGTTAACGCTTGAGTGTCCATGAAAATGCCAAATATATTATTTTATAAAAATTATTGAACTCGTTGAAATTTAATGCAAAATATTTAACAAATAATATCACAATAATTTTAAATTTTTTAAAAAAAATTCCCATAAATACAACAATGTGGCTTATTGAAAAAAAAAAAAAGGCAAAATTTTTCAAAATATTTATCAGATCAATTATGAAATTAATCTATTTAAAGTGTCAAAGCAGTTAAAGTATCAAAAAAAATAATCAAAAAATAAGTCTGAAATTTATTGACTCAGGCATTTATATATAAAAAGTTTAAGTTTATTATGCATCTGAAATTGTAATGCAAAATTATAAAATATAAATGTACAATACAAAAGTAAAATATGATGAATACAAAACATAATAAAAATAATATTAACCAAATAGTAACAAAAATCTTACCATAAAATGGAATTTTTTTTTTTATTTTTTTTTTATGTAAGGCATTGTAATACAATAGAAATTGCGCTCCATTCTTTTTATTCCCTTTCCTGTTTTTGTTTTTGTTTTTTTTTGTTTGTTTTCTTTTTGTTTTTTGGTTTTTATATATTTCTTCAAATTATATGCAAAAGACAGCAAGTAAGGCGCAGATGTATACAAAATGCCATCAAAAAAAAAAGTCGAAAATTTAACCTTTCGTAATTTAATAAACTTAAAATTTAAGTACAAGTCGCATTTGAAGTGTTCCTTTTTCATGAATCTTTATATATATAAATATATAAATGTGAATTCTTAGAAAATATCAGAAATATCTCTAATCACCAGATTTGTATGTGATACATAACTGGATTAAAAGTGGGCACTTTAGTAATTTACGAATTTTGATGAAATAACTTTCAATGAATGACGTTTAAATGATTCGATTGAATTTATCAATGAACTAGAATGGAGGAATGTTTATTAAAAATAGTGCTTTAAATTTCTCATATTGCAAAAGAATTTGATTGTAAACATTTGGCTGATAAATTGCTTTCAGGTCAACTTGAAAAAGTAAACAAAACTAGCAGATAAGACGTAAAATGAAAACACATTGAAATAGCTAGCGCATTCATGGCATTTAAGTGAACATGTAAATAAATAATAGCAATAAAGAGTAACGCTATATGAGCTATAAAGAAAATATACTAATGCAACAACAATAACAACACAATAACAAATGATAAACGAGAGAGTAACTGCAGAATATGAAAACTAGCAAATTTAATGAAGAAAAATTGTAGTCACGTTCATGAAATTCGTTACTATTTTGTACTCTATTCAGATACTGCAACTAGTAATAGAATGGAAAAATTTTTCAACTAGCAAGCATAATGAAATTTTTAATTGATTTTCTTCTAAAAAAAAAAAGAAAACTTTATTTTGATTATTTGAAGCTGAAAAATTTGTTTCTTACTCTTTTTCCTAAATGTTAAAGGATTCGCATGAATCAAGAAAAAATATTCTAATTTCACTTATATTAACAATAAGAGGGTAGTAAAATACGTTCTTAAGATTTCATTGAATTTGGAAATAAACTTTCAATTGGTTTCTTCTCACATGAACTTGGATACATACAACCCTTTAAAATCGTTTCTAAATATCAAGAAAAAAGTAGAAAAAAAATAAAAAAATTACACATACATACAAAACTTTTTTATGTACGCACATTTATTAGTGATTTGTTTTGGCCATTTGTAGATTCATATTACTCATATCTCTTTTCTAAAGCAATTTAACTGAATGTTACATTCTATAAATTTATGTATATGCATGTGTGTAAAATGTGTGTATATATGTACATACATATATATATAAAGCTTACATTATGTAAAATGAATATAAACAAATGTCTTTTGATGGCAGCTTCTCTTCTTTTTTTTTTTTGCTCTTTTTCTGATACTCGCTCATGCTTGATTTTAATATTTTTTTTTGATTTTTTTTTCAAATCATAAATCATAAAAAAGGAGAATAATAATAGCAAATACGGTACAAGGTATTTGTTATTGTTGCCTTTATAATTGTTATTATTCTTTTGTTAATTGTTGTTATTGCTGTAATTGTTATTGTTAATGTTTTAAATTGTAAAAGCCAAACCAAAACCATTTTTCTTATAGCAAAAATAAACATTAGCAATAAAAATTTATAAGAATGAATAAAACAAAAATAAAGAAAATCATAATAAAATCTTATAAAAAAAAAGTTTAGAATCGATTCTTAAATGTTGCTACATTAAAAAATTTCATGAGTTATATTCATAAGCAAGTCAAGCAAGTGAAAAAAGGGAATCGAAAAATCAAATATCCAACTAAATTCATTTACAATGGCCTTCTAAATTTATTACAACCAACTAGAGAGAAATGGTCTTTTCTAAAATACATTTGAATTATTATTTTTGGATCAAAACATGCCTATCTAGAAAATTTTTACCAAAATATGGCTGCCCTTTTACAAACATAGAAAATTTTAGGCAGAGAAACAAATTGACTGACAGAAAAAATTAAATTTATTTAAATAAATTTAGATTTGTCTTTAATTCCTTCTTCACATAAATTTATTAATAGATAAATTTATTAATAAATAAAGACTCATTCACAGGCACTTCTAAAGTAGATTGTATTCATTGTATTTAAGAAAATATTTCCTGTGAGGCACATTTAAGAAAACAGAAATTTAAATAAGAAGAGTTAATGAAAATATTTTTAAAGTTTTGAGAATGCTGCTGCCTTATCCTGCATACGATTATATTTATTTTACCAATTATTTTAAACCTGGCCAATTAATTAAACATCAAAAAGTAACAGGGAGAAATCATGGCAATATTTACCCGCTAGACTTGGACACGCCTTAGCAAAAATTTCTTCCTTCAGCAGAGTGCTTAGACCATTATCCCATTAAATAATAATCCATTAAAAATTTTTTCTCATCGTACTCCATCTATCTTCTTCTACTTCTATTGTGCTTTATATACCTATTTTTTTTTTTTTTTGTCTTTTGAATGGCAAACGATTTACTGTTCGCGTAAGCAACTGCTTGACCTGCTGGTACACGCATACGCATAAATAAACATATGAATGCAGTTGTGCTTATTTATTTGCATTAAAAAGTACAACTGAAAAAATATATTGGATTTTTGGAAAATGTATGATCTCGTTTCAACAACTTTTGATGGCAATTTTTGTACTTATTACATAACAAGGAACTCTTAAGCATCATTTTTTGATCATTCAAATTTTTAAATGTTTAATTAATTTTAAATTAACAATTTTACATCATACTTTTTTAAAAGTACTCATACTAAACGACAAAATTAAATACTTTCAATTAAAAGCTCTTTATATAACGCTTAACTTAAAGTTACTTGGCCAATTTATGAAATGGTATACAAAAAATGAAGAATTAGAGTTTAAATGGCCTCATTTGTTATTTAAATTTTTTCCTTTCCATCTAATCAAAGTAAAAAACAACAATCAATTTATTTGATCACTCTTCTTTTTTTTAAAAAAATATTATTAAATATCGTAAAGCAAAAAGATTATACTTTTCATATTGTTTGGGACATGGGCCGATCAGAAAGCCTGCATGCCTGCATGAAAACATTCTCAGGCAATATAAGCTTTTTTTTTGGCTTTTTTCATTATATAAATCGATCTCCTACAAAATGTTAATTAGTTGGCTTTAATAAGCTGAACTTTTTGTATTTATACATAAATAATTTTTTTTCAAATAATTAAATTTTCAATACTTTTAATTGATAATATTTTCACTACAAATTATATTGTGATAACATCAATTGAAGTTTTGCAAAATACGAGAATTATGAAAGCAATTAAAAATGTAAAATAGAGAGAGTCAATTGAAGTCACTTAAAACATTTCGCATATGCAGAGTGTTACAAAATTATATAATACTTCACATTCTGTATGATTCAATAAAACAATTATTGGAATCAATATTTATTATAAAATGCAAAAATTTGAAACTACTAACAATTTTGAAATCTATGGGCCATCAACAATGTTCTCATAAAATGGTTTTGGACTTGGCCTTGGCCTTGACCTTTTATATGGCAGACTTCTTATGGGCGTTACCATATTTTTAAGGCAATTTAAATATATTGAAAGTTTAAGGTTTGCAGAAAAGTAATTCAAAATTCACATATTTTCTACATTCAAGAACTTTATCTAAAATAGAAGCGTAATGGCAATAAAGTGATCCGTTTCTGACATGATAAACTTTTTAACCTCTAAATTTGCTTATGAAAAATTTTGATAAATAACAGATCTAAATTGTATAGATGCACACTCGAACCGACTGACTTAATGTTCACTATGTCTCACAGAGGAGACATAGTGAAGAAGAATGCTTGTCATTATAATAATTGTAAAATGAAATAATTTGTTTTCAACCTCAATTTAAATGATTCACTATTAATAAGAATTAATCTAGCAACTAATAATATTTAATTGTCGCATAAAATTAGCATAGAAAGTGGGCAATAAAATTTTAAACATTTTATCTTAAAAATGTCAATTAAAATTTTATATTTTCATATTACAAAATATCGAGATTATCTTTTTCAATATCTATTCTATGTTTTTACCTTATCTTTGTTGTACTCTGTCTCTTTCCCTCACTTCACTAATTATTTAATTATACATTGTTAGCTATAAATTAATATAAATCTTCAAATTTTTATTACATTTTTCATTTCAAAATAGATGAAAAATAAAATGATGAACTCGATATGAGGAAACATGGAAAATCAAAGTTAATCCACTTGACTCAATTTCATATTTAAATAAATTTTTTCTTTTTTTTTTTTTCTTAATATGAATAAATAGGAAAAAATAATTTAGTATCACCATAAAATATCGACACGAAATTGAAATAAAAATGTTTTACTTTGCCTTTTTTTATTTATTTCATATTCTTCAGTTTTTCTGAATAAGAAATTTATAGTTGTTTGATGACATGATTTCTTAGGCAATGTATAGAAAATTAATAAAAAAAAAAAAAAAAAAAAAAAAACAAACCAAATCTTACAATGGTAATTTTAAGAGAATCATTCAAATAATTTTCCCTTATTGCATCCTACATTTTAGAATATTTTCTACACGATACAATAAGATTGCAAGGATGCATGTAATAATTGAAAGGATAATTTATATGTAAGCAATCGAATATGGAATCACACACTTCATCATCATCAAAATCGGAAATGTTTATGCTTTTGCATGGCAACATGTTAACGTCGTTCTCTTTAGATGCAGTTAGTTCAAGTACTGTTTTCTGGTATTTATGGTAGAAATATTGCAAATTCTTGCCCAAAAATGTGCACTGAAAATAAACTAAAAAAAAGTCAAGATGAAGCATCCAGAGTGCAACCCCAATTAAGAAAATTTCTGTGCTTTAAAAAAAAGTTTAAATTCTGTCTGTTCACAAATAAAAAAAATTTACAATTTTTTACTTATCATTTGTGTCTTATATAAATTGGCCATGCTACTTAAATAAAATATCTAAATAGTCGTCGGAATTCAACGTTTCGCTTGCGCCAAGTCTAATTCTCTTTAATCACTTTCATTTTAATTGAGTGAAGTTAAAAACATTTTTTTAAATATTTCATTTGAATATAAAAGTTTCTATACGTTAAATAAATGTATATTTAAATAGGCAAGGAAAGGTAAATAAATATAATACATAAATGATACATAAGTGTAAATTTTTGAAATGTTGTTCCTAAGTTCTTGAAAGAGATTTCAACAAGTTAACAATATAAAACCCTTAAACTTATTCTTCTGATAATATTTTACGGTTAAGATTTCCAAGAAAGAATGCCATACTTTTCTCCCCTCTCTCTCTCTCTCTCTCTCTCTCTATCTCTCTCCCTCTATTTCACCTTCTTTCTTTCTTTTAAAGAATGAAACTTCTGCACAGGGCTTCATCATGACGATTCATCTTTTTACCCATCAATATTTTAGCGTTTATTTTCATTTAAAAAGCCTGACTTTAATATGCTTGTATTCTTAAACATAATTATTAGACAATTTAACAGTTTTGTTTGTATTTTTTTTTTTTTTTTGGGTTACTTGTCATGCCAATTCCTTATATTTTTCAAAATAAGAGGAAAAATAATGAAAAAAAAAGAAAAAGAAAACTGTAAAATGCCTTGCATTTATTTATAAAGCGATTATGAAAGTTATATAAACTTGTTATAAAATGCAGTCACTGTCTCTCACTCATGTAAACCGTTTTAATTCACTTATGTAAATTAACACGAAATCCCTAATATCAAAACAAACTGTAAAATACTATAAAAAAAAGTTTATACTCAAAAAAAGATGAGAGGAAAGTACAAGAGACATAAAGAAAGAGATACTGAGTGAGAAAAAAAAAACCAGAAGATAGTGAATGAAAGTGTAATAAAATTAAGACTTTTTGTTTCAATTGATTTTTGATTAGATTGTAAAGTTAACTTTATGAAACTCTTTTACTCACTTGAAGTAAAACAACAAAAAAAAGAAAAAAAAACAAACTTTTATACTTCAATGCATTTATTTACGGCGTAGAAAAGTAAAACTGTAAAAAATTATCCAACATATAAACAAGATGTAAAATATAAAATTTCCCTTTCCATACAAGAAAGTAAATAATTTTTATGAACCAACAACAACAACAACAACAACAACAACAACAACAATCAACTAAATAATAATAATAATAATAATAATAATAACAATAAAGACAACATAACTCTTAAGAATAATTTATGCCATTGCAAGATCAAAGGCAATCGCAAACAGAAGACGAACAAATCGGTTTAATGCCGCAGCAAGTTTTTAAGAGACAATCGAAATTGACAAACTCAAAAAATATTTACATATTTAAATATGCGCATTTAATAAATACAATTAGAAAATATCTCATTCAACTCTTTGAAAATGTGCTGAATAAGAGAACACAATAAGGGATCGAAAAAGAGAAACACAAAACCAAAATATTCATTCACTGAAAATAACGCTCATAACGCTCAGAAAGATAATAAAAATAGAATCGGTATCACTGAATGAATCTCAATAGATCAACATAACATAAGAATCATAAGAATCATTAAAATAACTGACATGATATTTCAGTTAACATCTGAACCGTCTGTATTTTAAAAATATTTACCCAAATGTTTCATTCAGCTAAAGTTAAATTCAATTTAATACAAAATTTAAAGAAATTGTGAATGAAAAGGAAAACTTATAAATCGCAAACTATCGCTGCATGGAAATAAGGCGATAATAAAATCATGTAAAAAGTAGCCCATTATTCCATTTAATTTTTGTTTGTTTAAAATGGAAGACTAACAAAAACAAAAGCAGCCAATAACAACAATATAAAAAGGACATTTTCACAACTATTGCAATAACAACTAATAATAAGAGCAACAACAATTGCAACATTTTATTTCAAAAAAAATTTATTCATAGTTACAAATTCAATAGAAAAGAACTCGTAAGAATTTTATAGTCGGTCGGGGCCGACTCTTAAATATCCTTGCTTAAGGTGATTAAAGTCAAATAAGAGAATTAAAAGCCTAGAAAATTGGCTCCATTATTTAAAAAAGTTTATTACAAAAGAGAACTTTCAAAAAATGCACACATGTGGTTCCAAATTTGGTATACGCACTATTTAAGTTAAAATACAAGACGGTGCCAATTTTCCTAAAATATATTTAAAATTCAGCTTTCCATCGAAAAAATGATTTTTAAAAAAAAAAGCGTTATATGAGGAGTAGTCGAAATAACGGCCGGATTTTAACCATTTTCAACAGGCTTTTGTCTTTGTACCAAAATGCACTAAAATATCTCAAAAATTGCAACTACTAGGCGGACAGATGGACAGACAATTTTAAATCGAATAAAGAACTGATTCTAAGTCGATCGGTAGTAAAAGGTAGGTCTATTTGAATTTCTTTCGGGTTTTACAAAAATCTACACAAACATGTAATACCTTGTACCACAAGTGAACAAGAAAATTACATTCAGTTGAAGCTTTAACTTGTTTACGTACTACTCGGGTATTACTTAAAGGGCTTGGCAGATTTTTTACAGATTATGTAATGTACAAACAATTTTTCAAATAAATGTCAAATAATGAAGCAAAATTGAAGAAAGCAAATAAGGGAGGAAAATTCAAGAAAAAAATAAATATTTATTATTTTGTAATTTCGGTTGGGCCGCTGGTTTCTGATATTTTACTTTCTTTGAATATGTAAAACCAGAAGTTTAATTACTGTAAAAAATGTGAACTTTTTTAATCTTCCTAGTTTAAAACAAATTGAATGAAAAGTAAAGCCCTTGGTATGAGTTCTACCAAGGACATGTCCTTTGAACGGCAAATGAGTATAATTTCTTTTAGTTGTTTCAAATTTGTATATTAAAATGTCAAATTTTTACGTACAACAGAATGCATAGTGTAAACAATAAGAGAACAAAAAAGCGAACAAATATAATTAATTAATTTTTGAACCTAAAAATTTTGGAGTGTTTGTAATGCTTTAACTAAATTTAATATACCTTCAAATTTTGTACGTTAAATATGCAAAATAATATTGCGAAATGTAAATTTTTTTTAACAATCCAGAAAGATTGTGTAATAAATTTAAAAGAGAAGCCAAGAACCTTTAATGAAATTTGAAAAAAGGAAAATTTGAAAAGAAGAAAATAAAAATGAATGTTCTTTCGGCAAACATCATTGAAATTATGTTGGTACGTGTTTTCCAGCTGATTGTGATGATGATAATAGGCAAATGGTTGGACAAACAAATAAACAATTAGAGAGACAGACAGACAGACAGACAGACAGGCAGACAGATAGCTAGGCAATCAAATAAAGAAAATGGCAGATAGACACTTGAAAATACAATCTGGCTAACTGATTAACAGGCATCATATAAAACTGCATCAGCATTGATGCAGTTGATATTGAAATTTATATGAATTCAACATTCAACGTTCAACGCTTATCATTTAAAATGCATAAAGCCATATCATCAGCAGTGAATACAACAATAAAAACAACAACAAAAACAATTATAATAATAATAAAAATAATAATAATAATAATAATAGCAATCATAACAATAACAATAATAACATTAACATTAACAACATCATAATCAAAGAAGAAACCGATAGCAACAAAAAAACGAAGGAACCAAGAAATCTTATCAAGAAATGAAGCAAAAATTATTTGTTGTCTTTTAAGAAAAAAGAAGAGGAACAAACAAAAGAAAACCAAGCAAAAAAAATGGTAAAGTATAAGAAAATTATGTTTGGGTAAGGCCAAATCTTAGTTATCCGTCACCCATGCACCATGATATTACGACTCAGAGACTGCTTCAGTTTTTTTTTTAGTTCAAGACAGAAAATGTCAACATAAAAAAGTGAAAACTTGTTATTGTAAAATTTCGCGTAGAAGTGGCCGATTTGCACAATTTTTAAATACATGTTGTAGACTAAGTGACTTCCTACTTGTACAAAATTTAAGCCTTCTATTTTTCGCAGCTTGTGAGTATTAACAAACAACCATTAAATTTTGTTTTAAAAATTTTGAAATGTTCTCGCTTTACGTTTCGCTCCATTTTAACCATTTTCAATACCAACCGGCCTACAAGAATTTCCAATGTTTCTGAACTTGACCTCAATATCTCTTTTTTGCTATGTGGTAGAATGTTAACAACATTGGGAGAGACAGAGAGATGCACATATAGGCAGAGCTGTCCAAATTGGTTCATAAGTTTTTTGTAAAATCTCCATCGCTTTTTTTTTTTTTGGATATTACAAACATAATGACAAAATGAATATACTCCCAACTTCTGGATGATGAGTTTAATTAAACAAAGCAAAATAAATGCAAAAAAATTTTAAAAAAATTAAAAGAAAAAGACAAAAAAGGAGAAGAATAGAAAATGTGAAGAAAAAGAAGAAGCAGAAAAACTGCAATATAATCATATTTTATGTTATTGTGCTGCAGTCAGGTTTCCCTAATACAAAGCATGTACAAAATATAACGGCAATGACAATAACAATAACAACAAGAGTTGTAACGAGAACAAAATACAACAACCTCAACTTCGGGTTTTCGTATTGTATTCGTGTATTACTTGTACGATGATGTACCGACATTAGTTTATATATATCGCGTTTAAGAAATGTGCATGTGTGTGTGTGTGTGTATGGCAACAGCCATTTGTTTTTGTTCTTTTTCATAGGCAGACAATTCTATTTTGTAGATGGCAAAATATAGATTGCCAAAAATTGTTTAGTTATCGTTCTGTTGTTGCTGCTGCTATTTTGTTGCTATCATCGTTGGTGCTATTGCTGTTGTTGTTGTTATAGTATTGCATAAGTTAAATTCTACATTAAGAACTTAATAAAGCAACAAATAGAGACGATAAGAAAGATAATGAAAATAAAAAAGAATAAATTGAAAAAAGAAAGCAGAAAATTTAAAAATTATGAAAAAATAAAATTAATAAGAAGTATAATTAATGAATTTCACATATTAATTTATCATTTAAATAAGAAGAAAATAATGTATTGAATAAAGTTGAGTAAGATAGATAAATTAAAATTTTAATGAAAATCATAATATTAGCTTTTATATGCAATTGATATCAAAAATTAAATTTTATTAAACTAATATAAAACAACTAACACCAAAATTATTATAATAATTAATATTTTTATTTACAAAATATTTGCATCTTCAATTTAAATAATTATTTGCATGTAAAAAAACTTGTGTGCGTGGCCCAACATTCAAGTACATGGCAGCCAAGTTTTTCATGAATATATAACGAACTTTTGTAGTGGAAAGCTAAAGAAAATAAAAATAAATTAAAGTCTATATACATGTATATATATACGTATGTATGTATGTATTTGTATGTCAGTAAGACAACAAAATTTTATATGAATTTAATCGAATTATTTTTGCACTTTATGATACAACGGCCAATTTTCGAAAAACGCGAAACTAAGCCCCTTCTTTAACAAGATACATCCCCGTGGCATATTAAATGGGTTATGTAAATTAAACAAATAAATTTTATTACACCTTTTCCATCTCTTATCTTGGTTTAATCCTTTTTAAAAGTGTTACTTAACCTGCATGGGCTTTTGAAGTTAACATATATAGCATATTAATCCCTAGCCAAGTACATTCCTTTCACTTATTAATTTATACTACGTGAAATGATCAGACGTGACCCATACGCGCTAAATTCGAAATAACTTACTGAACTATGTAAATGGATTCAAGACGTGATTTTCAATATTAAAAAATCCAACGATATTATAACTTTTCATAGAACGTACTGCAAAATTTAGGGTAGTCATTATTTCAATCGAATTCAAAGGCAACCTTGCTTTATTCCAAAACTATCTCTTTACATCAATTAAGTATTTTAAGTACCCTAAAATTGTGAAAAGTTAAGTAAGTTTCTGTCATATAACAAAGAATAATTATCTATGCCGGCCAAATCCTTCGAAACCAATAAAATTCCATAATGCAATATTATAATGGAACTAACTTTTTAAAATTAACAAAAAATATCACAACTATCCAGGTAATTATGTAATCGCTCTTTTCTAAAATAATAATTTATTGATTTAATGAGAAATTTTTAACCATAAAATCATCTAATTACATTATTTCTATTCCAACCAATTTTAATTAACTTTATATTCATGATTTTTTAAATTAAATACCAGAAAACATTTTACAAAGGCAAAAGCAATTAAAAATCGTTTGAGATTGACTTTTAAATACTTTACATCACATTTTTGAATAAAACTATAAATTTGAAATTATCAGTTTGCAAAATTTTATAGAAACGTATTCAATCTAAAAAAAATTTTAAAAAATATTTAAAGGTCATTTAATTTAAATAGCATTTAATTAATTTAAACATTTTAATTTAAGTTTTGTAACTTTAATAAAAGAAGCGTTTTGAGAGCTGCCCAATGTAAACTTTCTATTTATATTTATGGTCTATAAAAAATTTTACTTTTCATATATTCCATGTAAAGCCTGCTTGAATCAATTTTAGGTAACTTCAATGGAATTCATAATTGAAAATCTTAAAAAAATATAGGAATAGCCTTTAACTAAGTAGACATAAATCACATTAAATATGATCGATACTAAATCGATCGTTATAATAAAAAAAAAAAAAAATTTTTACCTATGTAAAATTTTTACTTTCCCATACTACGTAGCATACAAAACAGTTGTGGTATTGTAATATCCATTTCCTTTTTTCATTTAAAAATGACATTTTATTGTACAAGTATAATTTATATTTCATTTCTATTTGTTTCATTCAAAATACAATGGCAAAAAAAAAAAAGCGCAACAGAAAATGATTACTCAAAAATTGATATTACACCCTGGAGGACTAAGGAAAATGGAATTTCACGCATATACATATGTGTATGTGTATATAGTGTATA
Organism: Melophagus ovinus; assembly: GCA_023089585.1. Lineage (NCBI taxonomy): Eukaryota > Metazoa > Arthropoda > Insecta > Diptera > Hippoboscidae > Melophagus > Melophagus ovinus. The sequence goes on from JAKKIB010000178.1 coordinate 2,294,804, forward strand.
TGTGTGTATATGTGTGTATATGTGTGTATGTATATGCTAACATAGCTAAGTTGTCTAACAAGCAAGCAATTTATTTAGTAGTTGAATCGCTTGTACCATAAGTTTATAAATTGTGCATGAATGTGTTTATAGTCCAGGGAAAGAAAAACTTTTTCTATTGCCAAAACTTAACTAACTACTGCAGTGCCATGTGTCACTTATTTCAAAAAAAAAAAAAAAAACTGCGTCATGTTACAACAAAAAAATCTTTCCCCATTTCTTTCACTATTTTTATTTTCATTTCCTTTCCACTATATTTCGTTTTTTTTTTCTTATGCCTGGAATGCCTTGAAAAATTCCTTTTTTTTTTCTTATTTTTTTTTTTTGTGCATGATATGTTCATGTAATTCATGCTTCATTACCATATGTACAATGGGCTGATTTGACCCTTTTTAGGACAGTTTGTTTTATTCAAACACAAAGTCGTAAAGATCAACATTAGGGAAATGTTCTCAATCAAGCTAAATTTATTCATTTCATTGTAAATATAAGAAATAAATAATAAGAAATTATTTAATATATTAGCTAAACTATTTTAGCCAGAATATTAAGGCAATGTCTAATAAATTTGAAATAAAGAAGTTTTTGAGTAAAACATTTGTCATTTAACAATAATACAAAAATACAACATTGACTTTAACTTTAAATAATAAACATTTTAATAAGCTTTAAAAAATATATATATTTGTATTGGGTTGGCAACTAATTTTTCTATTATCTTTTTTTTTGTTGTTGTTGTTGTTTATTCTTGCAATTTTATTATAAAAATATGAATCAATAATGCCCTTAAAGTGAAACATTTAGTGATTATCAAAGTTTTATTTTCATATATAAAACATAATTTCTTGTTTGCTTTACATCTGCAATTCGGCCAATTTTTACATTGAATAACCCAACAGCGAAACTAATTACTAAGAATTTTTTAATTTTTACCGCAATTGAGGCAGTAATTTAAACAGCAAGAAAACAATAATAATAATTGTTAAAAAATAAACTAATCGATAATCACTTAGTTACCAACCCAACTCTAAATATAAAAGTATGATTTATTCAAATTAAAACTCACTTATTACGCGTTATTTAACATTTCACAAATCAAATTTTCATTTTAACTTAAATATACTTCAACTATTGTGTTTTCACATTAACATAATTCATCGGATGATTCCATTTTATTTCATTTCATTTCACACATAAAACCAAACCTAAATTAGTTTCTTTGTAATACAAAACGAAAATGTTGCAGAATCATATGAAAAGTTTTCATTCAACTACAATAAAAAGTTTAGGCAAAAATCACCAAAGAAGATTTGAAGAAAAACTAAAATTTAGAGCAAAGAAAAAATAAAATAAAATAAAATAAAATAAAATAAAATTAAATATTTCATAACTAAAAGCAATGCAGGTGTTTCCATTGTAAAGCCGTTTACCATTTCATTTTAATTCAGGCCAAATATTACAAAAATTACAATGCGCAACTTTAATAAATATTACAAAACAACTTGTTACAATGTGATCTAAATATATTTAATAATTATGCCATAGATTGTTTACATATTAAAATAAGCTTTTTCAAAATGTGAGTAAATTTTTCAAAATTAGTTTTTCATTCATCTTTGGTAGCATTTTGCTTCTCTAATCTTGTAAAAATGTACTTAATATTTGAAAAGATTTCAGTTTGCTTCATTTATTGTTATTCCGATTTTTTCAACAACACATTTCAACTCAATTAAAACTTGACATTTTTTATGTTCATATTTTCGCCTCTTTGAAATTTGCAAGAATCTAACAAAAACAAATTTTATTGCACCGATTTTTTCTAGTATCGCTTTCTGATTATTTACGGCTTTGCCCATCTGAAATACCTTCAAATCTTTTTGTATATAATAAAAGAAAATCTCCAGATAAAATTAAATTAGGGATCACGTCTTTACCATGGAATCGTTTAACAAATTATGAAGACACAGAATTTGACAGATTTTGACAAACTTCTGTATAAAACGTGCAAAGTTTGTTATGTTTTAGCTAAAGGCGTCATAAAGTAATATTTTGATATTTAGTGAAGTTTACATGCAAAATTTAGAAGGCTTTGGAGCAAATGTTTTACTCCAAACCCATACCACTTATACAACCACCCATAAATTGGGGTTCTATTCATTATGTCAATATGCTTGTAACGCCTAGAAAGTAGCCTCAGAGGCTCTATAAAGTATATATGTATTTTTGATCAGCATCAAATTCTGACGCGATTTGGTATATATGTCTGATATGTCTGTCCGTCTGTCCACCTGTCCATTTACGTATCAGTCTGTAAACATTTTCCTGGTCGTACCATTTAGGATATCAAGTTTAAATTTAGCATGATTATTGGAAGTTCTTGCAAGCAGGTTGTGATTGAAAATAAGCTAAATCGGTCACGGAGCACATCCACAGTGTAACATAAACTGAGAACACTTAATTTTTTTAAAGCGATATTTAATAATTTTTTGTTCATCATACGCCCATTGCAAAATATAGAAGAGTGAAATCTTAGTCTACAATGTCTGTCCAAAAATATTGAAATTCGAATATGCCTATGCAAAGTTATACAATACCAAACTTTCATTTTTCAATGTTTCGTTTTTAATTTACTTTTAAAAAACTGCATCATGTTCTGTATCGTAATATCATGGTGCATCATGGTGGCTCCGACCAAATATAATTTTGTTACTTGTTACATTTCACTTTCTTGGTAACTTTTTAAATACATTTAAAGGAAGTCATATTCGGCCCCAACCAACAATTTGTCTTCCGTTACGTTTGCAGACATTTTTTACTAAAATTTTCAAAGTTTTTCAAAAAAAATAAATTTCAATGCGCACATTTTTTGTTTACTTTTAGAGTGCTCTTTATTTAATACAAAAGTAATACGCATATAGATATTTACATATTTTATAAAAATGTGAAGTAAAAAATAAATAAGTCAAGGTCAAATTATCTTAAATAATATTCTACATTTCAATTAAACCACATTAAATATTTTATTCAAGCGATTTATCATTGTTTAATTATTTTTACAATTTTCCTATATTTTTCTTTTCAAATTATTTAATTTGTTTTACATTTAAAATTCATTATTACATTTCAAATTTTTTCATATATCAACAATACAGATTCTCTTATATATTTACTAACAATATGATCATCATCATCATCATCGTTATTATCATTATTGCCACATCATCCATTCATCATAGTCAGAATTGTTTGTAAATGAAATTATGTTTGTAGCGAGATTTATTTACATTTATTTATTCTCTAGTTCACATTTAAATTTGACACTTTTTATATGACATAGAAAATAATAAATCCTATGTCACAGATTATATTTAGCATTTAAAAGTTACAACATTTTCAAATTACATCATTTTTTCTACCTTCTTTACACAATGCGTAAAATTTTACTTGACATTTTTGTAAAGTACAAAATATACAATAAAATTTTTATTTACATTTGCATACATTTTCTTTGAATAATTCTTTAATATTTTGTAGCATATTTATGGGCTGTATAAAAGATACAAATTTGTAGCATTCAAAAGGCCTTCCCAAAATATAAATAAATAGAAAGATGATAAAATTTTAAAGAGACTAACATTTTATGGCATAAATATTTGTGGTGTATATCAATTCATTCGTTGTGTATCTAACAAAATATATAAACTGTGTTTATAGCGTTGTTTAACGTTTGTTATAGTTTTTAATACAATTTTCAATGAAAGGACTCTTTTATTTATTATATGCTGCTTTTGTTATTATTGTTTTTGCTGTTATCCTTATTTCATTTTCTATTTCCCTTTTTTCTTTTTTTCTTTTAAAAGAGGTTGGAGGGAAGTAAAAATTGTATGGTGTGTGAACTTTGAACATACATCTCATATAACAATTGTACAATATTTATGATTCTTGAAATCTGTTTAACAAAAAAAAAAAAAAAAAAATAAAAAATAAGAAAGAAAGAAAGAAAAAAACAGAAAACAATAAAAAAATGATGCATGTTGCGATTCAAATCAAAGGATACAACAAATCATGCTCTTTGGCTTTAGATACATGAAATCTATAAACCAAATTTCAACTTATATTAAATCTGCTTTTACTTTGAACATGAAATTTGTAATTTTGTCAAAATAAAAATGGCAAAAATTTGATGGCATGAAAATTTTCTTTTTATTTGTAAAATATTTATTAAGTGTTGGCACTGTAAAAATTCCATCAGATATCACTTTGGCAAAGGACGAATATTCACGGTAGCGTATTAGATTATATTAACAAACTTGTACAATTCTTTATCATGTTTAGATATATGCAAAAATATTGATAAACAAATCACTCTTTACATTTTTCCGAAAATTCGACTCCAATGTTGATTGCAGATCAACTATAACTCTCCTGCTTAAAAGTAAAGATAATAAATTTTCCGTCAAAACTTTTAATTTGATATATCCATTAAAAGGGTCTATCAGTATGGTAAATAGTCGCTTGCTCTTAAGCCAAATCATTTTTACACATCAAATTCCTTCAAAAGTACAGACTTTCCTTGGCCACAGAAATGAAGTTGAGTTAATTTGAAATTAAATGAAAGTACTATGCATGGAACAAACGAAACATTTAATTTGTTATGCAATTTAGTTAAAAAAAAAAAAATTTTTATTCCCAATCGATTCATTTAGAGTATAAGGAAATATTTACAAAAATTTATAAATTGAATTAATGACTTTTGACTAAAGTACAGTTTAAGCTACATACTACTTGAATATAAACTTATTACTTGAATTTAAAGAGTTAATAAAATGTTTACATAGTTTTAAGCAAAAAATTCTTTCATTTGTTGCATCGTGATGATACATAAATTTATTTTAATATCAATAATATTTGTGTTTTCTATTCTTGTTTAATCATCGATTAGATGAATTTAAAGCAAACAAAAAACAAAACGTAAAAAATCAAAGACAGCATATAATTGAAGCAGAAGAAATTGGAGAATTACACTAACAAACTTATTAGACTAATTTGAAACGTCCACCTTTTGGATTGTTGGTATTGTAGTCTTCAATCCTCAACCCTCAACCCTTAATTATTAATCATTCTAACAACTCTGAAATGTAAGATATTCGATGATTTCTCTTAGTTAGTTTGTACCATGGAGATATATTCTCCAAACTGGCTTGTAAAAATTTTTGCAGGCATGACTTTCCGAAAGGCTTATGGAAGCAGGTAAAGAGTTTAATGGACTTTAAAATATTTAAGAAGTTATATTAAATTAAAAGCAAATTAAACAAAAAAGGGTAATTACTTCTCAAAGGATCTATGGAGCTAAGGTTCTATTCACGAATCTAAATATTGATTCAAATGTTTTTATAGATATTCTATTAATCCGAATTGAAAAGAAAAAAGGCAAAATAAAAGGGTAATTGAAGTAAACCAAAGTGGAAAAACAAAAATACGAGAACAAATATCCCAAGATCTGGATGATGATATTTTAAAAAAAAAATCTATAGTTTAATCAACTTTGAATTGAAGATAAGCCAATAAATCTACATACAATACAAATACATGTTTTATGCATACATACATAAAGAACGTACGATTACTAAAAAAAAAAAAAAAAAAAAAAAACAAAAAGAGATAAAATATAAGTAGGAAAGATCGAAGTCATCTCTCAAATACTCTACCAAAAATAATGAGTCAAAAGACTGAATTAACAGTCAAGAAAATGAAAAAGTTCAATCGTCAAAAACTTGAAAAATATCTCATACTGAGAAGATTCCAAAAACAATGGACTTAATTTTTTTTTAACCTGATTTATTATAACGAAATACTATTTTATGTCAGTTTTTGTTTTTTTAGAGAAAACAACATTTTTAAAAAATTGACAATAATTAAGGAAGTGGCCATAAAACTTGAGCAATCTCACTTATATTCAGTCAAAGTAAAAGATGTTGAAGTCAAAGTAAGCCTACATATCAAAAATTTGCAAGTGAAGTACCACGTCACACATTAAACAGACTGAAATATAGGCCGTAAATAATTTTGATAAGAATTTTCATCCCATAGATATAAAAGAAGATGAAACTGCCTGAAATCCTTTTATCAGTTATATGTCTATGCCCCAAATATATAATGCCTTGTATCACATCTAAAATAGAGTATAAATAAAATCGACGATTGCAAATACATACACATTTTTTATATATTACATATGACACGATATGTGGAAATATGTATATACATAAATTCCTTTAATGTCAATAGTTGTTGACGAGTATCTATCAGGAAAATAATCAAATGAGCAAATATTGTCTGTTTTTCTTTTTCCTTTTTTTGATTTTTATTACTTTAAACAATTTTGTGGTATAACCAGAAAGGTTTAAGATATGTTTTTCCAATCATTGATACTCATTACTTTGACTAAATGGGAAAACTCCACCTAAATATGCACTTTGATACACTTTGTAGGTCGAGTTACTTTTACTTCGGGTACTACCCTTGGAATGCGCTTTTTAGAATGACTCGAAATAATATTATTTTACTAAAGTCAGTATGTTGCAGTATGTTACAACAAATTTAGCCCTGCATAAAAAATTTTACATCTCAGAAAAAATATCCGCCCTTATATGGCATCAAAACTTAGTTCAGAAAGTCAATTTTTGATGGAAACTGACCCAAGAAAACTTCATTTTTACAAGAAAGCGTGACATTCGAATCATTTAACCCACATCTTAGAATCTTAGGATCACATACAAAAAAACTGATTTGCAACATGCAAGCTTAGTTTGTTGCTCAGTTCTCAGGCCCTTTTAGAAATGATATTTCATATTTGCTAATATTTAATTTTTTATTTATATTAGATGATGGGATTCTAAAAAACTAATAATACATGCCGACCAATTCCATAATTTCATTAGAATTGTAATTTTAAAGATCGCAAAAATATGATATAAAATTTTTTAACTGCCTGTTTTCTGAATCGATCAATAGCGAAGAAAAGAGTCGGCTCTTTTTTTTACTGAAACACTTTCTCTCAAAAAACAATATTATAAATTTACAATATGAAAAGTTTACAAGATTAATATTTTCATAGCATGGGAAACTGTTAAAAAAAGAAGGTATTCGCAATACAAGTCGACATCTGATTTTATTACAAAGTTGGAAAAAGTTGAAATTACAAATCTATAAGAGACAAAAGTTTAGAACAGGCTTCGCACTATGCCTATGACGGTACAGATTTTGCATATGACTCATAATTTCTGAATCGTTCAGCCTTAAAGTATAAAGAATTTGGGATTTTAAAAGCACGATAACCCATAATCGACTTTAACATTTTTATATTCTATTATTTTGATTTTATCATACATTTACATCAAAAATAACGATATATAACCAATATATATATAATATATAAAACATTGTATTATTATTCTCTGCGGCATACATTATATTTGCTTTTTCTCTTTATTTTCATTTTTTATGTTTTTATGTGCTCTGGTTAAGAGAGCGTGAGTAAATGAATGAATGACTGCAGTGAGCGAGTGAATGTAACAAATCAAATAGTCTTTTAGGTTATTATGTGTACATCATATAAAATACATATATAATACATAGATATATAGGATGTGTTGTGTTCAAAGTTGAATGATAAATACTTTCTTGGTTTGTTTTTTTTTGTTTTTTTGAAATTTTTTCATTTTCCGTTTTTGGTTCAAAATGCATTTGATGGCATGAATATGACATCAAATATTTGCAGTTGCGGTTACAACTGCGATTGTTTTGTGTTTTGCGTCATACACCATTTTATCTGGTGAAAGGAAAGTATGTCTGATCTCTCTGGAGTATTGAAATACAAAAAGAGAGAAAATGTTTAGTAAAACAAAAAGCAAAAGTGGGGCATGATAATTTTAAATATATTTGTATGAATATACGTGTGTGTGTGTATTTGTGTTTCTTTAAATATTTACCTACTAATTAATTTTATGCCAGGAACGATTATTGTTTTAGCGATTACTTTGACATAACTTGATTTTCTTTGTTTCTCTGCTTTCCATATTTTTCTTACATTTCAATCAATTACTTACTCTCTTAGGATGATATTTTTATTTTGTCTTTATAATTATCTGTTATTAAACATTAAATTTTTACTTACAAATATTATAAATTCTGTCATTCATGGGTCTTTATATTTATGAGACCTTTTCCATTCAAGCAAATACAAAAAGAAACCAAGTAAAAATTTACTGAAAGATCTATAAAATGTAACGTATGAAATTGCAAAGTAATTGAAAATTCTACTAGATACTAAAAGGTTTAAATTATAATACAATTTGATCCAAAGTTGACGCATAAAATCAAGTTGTGTCAAAAGATTTCTTTGGGTCGATTTTTCTTGAGGAATACTTCACATTGCTTTTTAAGAACAACTTTAATAGAACAACATTGTGTTGTACAAAAAGTGATTGTAAAAGTGGTTTCACTTTCGGAGCTGCAGACGACCACCCGAGAGTGCAGTGAGTGCTTTACATGCATACCTGTCGTGAAGGCTTAACTTCATAGTACACAAACGTACAAAATGTTCGCTAGCGTTGGTAGACACGTCACACAGGGTGCATGCTACCGTCACGAATAGCTCCCAATTTAAAGCCCGTATTGTACCTTATATACATGGCCTAATCCTTGGTATAAAGATTCGGAGCCTTCTAATTACTCCTAGGCTTAGATTAAATTAGCCTTATAAGCCTATTCGGGAAGTGGCACCCTGCACGACAAGCATATATACGTTTGAACGAGCGACGCCCGCGTTGTGGGCACCACAGCCCCCACGAAGCCAACCTCAATATCACCACAATGGGCATATTAAAACTGGTGATGCCATGGTACCAAGTTAAATCTTTGGATCCGATTTCGTGACTCATGATGCACCCTGATGGCCGACATCACCAACGACTATCTCATGAGCCACTCTCAATTGAGCAGAGCACCCGAGAGTACAGTTAGTGTTTACATGCATACCTGTCGTGAAGCTTAACTTCATGTACACAAACGTACAAAATGTTCGCTAGCGTTGGTAGACACGTCACACAGGTGCATGCTACCGTCACGAATAGCTCCCAATTTAAAGCCCGTATTGTACTTATATCATGGCCTAATCCTTGGTATAAAGATTCGGAGCCTTCTAATTACTCCTGGCTTAGATTAAATTAGCCTTATAAGCCTATTCGGAAATGGCACCCTGCACGACAAGCATATATACGTTTGAACGAGCGACGCCCGCGTTGTGGGCACCACAGCCCCCACGAAGCCAACCTCAATATCACCACAATGGGCATATTAAAACTGGTGATGCCATGGTACCAAGTTAAATCTTGGATCCGATTTCGTGACTCATGATGCACCCTGATGGCCGACATCACCAACGACTATCTCATGAGCCACTCTCAATTGAGCAGAGCACCGAGAGTACAGTTAGTGTTTTACATGCATACCTGCTGGAAGGCTCAAATACTTATGATCGCTAGCGTTGGTAGACACGTCACAAAGTGCATGCCACCGTCCGACTAGCTTCCAATTTAAAGCCACTATTGCACCTCATCTAGTTAGCTTAATCCTTGGTGTAAGGATTCGGGGCCTTCTTAAAACCCCTTGGCTTAGATTAAATTAGCCCGATAAGCCTACCCAGCTAGCCATTTTATTCGGGAAATGGCACCCTGCTCAACAAAACTATAATAGTGGTATAAACATAATAGGTCGAGCTACGTCCACGACATGGACACCACAGCCCCCACGAAGCCAACTCCAACATCACCACATGGGCAAATATGAAATTGGTGATCCCGTGGTACCAAACTAAATCTTTGGATCTGATCTCGTGAAACTCATGATGCCCCCTGATGGATATGGATCAGAAACCATCTCATGAGCCACTTCCAATTGAGCAGGTGCTTCTCGGGATTGGTCGCCCCCAGCACCCGAGAGTATTGTGTTACTCATTTCGTGACAGATTTCGACTAATTGTTGTCGGTATTGGATTTATGCTCGAACTTTATACATCTATTTATTTCGCTGATTATTGGAATGAAATATCTGGGCAATATTACGACAAGTGCAAGTAAAAATCGATGCTATATCTTATGTTAAAAATAAATTTGTGCGATATTGTCCGAATGCATGAATAAAAAACTTATAAAAATCTTAAGAAATATTTCTTTTAAACTTAATTCAATAAAATTCATATTTTAAGAAGCTACATCCAGTTAAGCGTTAGGAGACTGCAAAAAAATTCTCTCTATAATTCTTTGCTACCATATAACTACAAGTTACAAAAGCAAAATAACTGTAATAAAATAATGTAATAAGGTAGAAGCAAAAGTATTAAATAGAACAAAAAATTACCTATTTATGAAATATTTGATGACAAGTCAACAGGCTCCTGAATATTTAATAAACCATAAAGGTAAATAGCAGAAGAAGAAAGTATCCTACAAGATATGACCAAAAAAAAAAGAGACAACCAGAAAAAAAGAGGCAAGAATAATCATACCAAATCCAAGCATAATAATAATAATAACAACAAGCAGAGCAACAACTAATCTTGCTCAGGCATCTGACGAGAACATGAACAAATATTATATGGCCAATAAAAAAGAAACAAACAGGCAAATATGAAAGACAAAAGAAACCAATAAAGAAAATTTTATAACAAATTTAATAAAAAAAAAAACCAAATTTTTCTTTTTAGTTTGATACAACATTCCATTTAAGTTGTATTTTCAGAAGTATTTTTTAATACATTTTTTTTCAACATTATCCTTAAATTGCTTTCAAAGATTATAAGTAAGAAGAATTCATTCTTAGCTTTTCAAAGACTCACAATATATAAACATGTGATAGAAATTCTAGTTTGAAAGTTGAAAAGTTCATGAATTTCTTTTTAAAAATCTTCATACAAAATTTCTAGGTCAGATGCGTTTCTTACATACCTTACACCTTATTCATTCATTCATATTTCGAAATGAAAATTTTTTATGAAAATCAAGAAAACATTTCTCGGATTCTATGAAATTGAATCAGTCAATGTAAATTTTTCGCACAATCCAATTAAAGTCATCTCGCGTAACATATTTTTTTCATGATAAAGCCTAATTCTTGACCTTTGATAAATGTACATCCATAATTAATATCAAAAAAAAAAAAAAAACATCATGAAAACTGAAAATTGGAATTTGTAATCCCGTTTAAAGTGACCAGACATTAAAAGTACGTATGCACTTGCCTGTAAATTAATGAGGAAAATGAAGAATGGTCTCAAAAAGTTTTAATGCTTGAAACAGTTGAGTAAAATTATAAATAACCACAATGAATTAGAATATACATTTTTTAACCACACTAACATCATTTTTAAAATGAAAATAAAAAAAAAACTTTTTTAAATACAAAAAATTTATTTTTTACATTTAATATTCTACGGCTTGTATGTAAACAAAACTTAAAGTATTGCAATATTTACGTCAAGGATTAAATATTTGCCATTATTTATATCTTCAATTGATCCGACTACAATAAATAAATAAATAAAAAAATGTAGAGAAAGAAATGAAGAAAAACAAAAATGAAGAAAATTTTAATCTAATTGTTTATGCGAATCCTTTAAATTTATATGTCAAATGATATGTCTTGCATAGTAGAATAAAATAAACGAAAGTTGTAAAATGAAGATAACCATAAAAGAAGAAGAAAATTATATTTGGATGGGGCCAAATCTTTGACATCCACCACTAAAGCACCATGACCTGATTCAGTCTTTTAAGAGTTAATTTTATGTTTACATTTAAAAACATAAAAAAATGAAAATTTGGTGCTGTATAACTTCGCGTGGGCATAACTGATTTGTATGATTTTTGGGAAAGACATTATACCTTAATAGCCTTCTACCTTGTGCAAACTTTCAGCTTTCTATTTCATTTCAGATAATGAATAAAAAACTACCAAATTTTGCTTTAAAAAATTCAGGTGTTCTCAGTTTATGTTGCACTGTGGATATGTCCCTCCATCGACTTGGCCCATTTTCAATTCCAACCTGCATGCAAGAACTTCCAATGATTCTGATCTCGTTATCTCAAATGATTTGATCTCGATATCTCAAATTTTACGATCAGGAAAATGTTTACAATAGGCAGACACGCAGGCAGATGAACGGAAATGTCTAAATCCATTTAGAATTTGAAGCTGATCAAGAATATCTATATTTTATAGGGTTTCCGACGCTTTCTTTTAGGTGTCACAAATATAATGACAAAGTGAATATGCTCCCAAAACACGGGGTAATGGTTATTAACTTTTACATTTTAAATTCGTTGAGTGCCCTTCAAAAAAGGGATTGATAAAATGTTGCAGGAAAATGACAATTTTCTTTTTTTAAATAAGACAATTTCATGTTGTAAAAATTAAAGCATTCTGTTAATTCTTCAAATGGTCATATTTTTTCCTTCTTTCTTTAGTTTTTGTATTAAAAAAATTTCCTCACAAAATATATTTTTCACGTTAATCAAATCAAATAACTCTGTTAAAAAATTTACAAATGAGATTTTAAAAATAATTAATTCAAACAAAAGTTTAAGTTTGCCATGCCTTAAACTTCAAATATGAACGTATTCAGAAAATCATTTTCTTTACATAAAACGAACACGTTTTTCCTCCTTTAAGGATATTTTCAAATTTTTATGATAAAAAAGTAAAGTGAATGTAACTTGAACGCTGAAAGCTGAAACGTTTATTGCCTTACTTTAATCAGACACCAAAGTGGTTTAAGATCCATCATTCAGCATCCAAGATGATTTAAAAAGGGAGTTGGTTGCAACAAAATACAATTCAGAAATTTTTTGGACTTCCTAAACTGCGTAAAAGTTCCATTCACTCGTGAAGTGTTATGATGATTTTATATACATACGTATTATTTTTTTGAAGTCCAAAAAAATCAATTAATAGTTTTACATAACCGTTTTAAATAGAACCTTGGCCAACAACTCTGAATACTGGCATTCCATAGCTATTTGTCAATTTTGATCAGCGTATCATTTCAATCTGACAGTTTATTCTATTTTCCTTTTTTTTTTCATTGCGCAAACTTATTGAACAACCTAATATTTTGAAGTATTCTATTTAAACATACTTTGATTGATTTCTCGTTTCAATTTTCGAATTGCCGTCTTGCTTTAAAGAACTCTAAACGTCCAATATCTAAAAGAACTTAAATTCGCAATAATGCGAATTTTAGTTCTTTTTTGATTTTATTAATATTTCTTATTATTAAAATTACCTTTTAAAGTTAACCCCAATCAATTATTTTTGAACATAACAGTTGCCGTTTATCGATTTTATAGGAAGCAACCGAAAAAACCAAAAAAAAAAGAAAAAAAACACCCAGGCTTCATTAAAAAAAAACCGAATAATAATCACAAAACAAAAATGTAAAAAAAGAAGAAGAAAAGAAAAGCAGAGGCAATAAAAAAATACGTGACACCCAAAAAATTGTACAAAAATTTCGCAAAATAGTAAAATGTATAAATGTAAATTAAATGTGTGCGTAATCTAAGCCCCTCCGTCCACTCCTTCAATACGCCACATATGGGAACTACACGCACATATGGGAACTTAAACATAATTTCAGAATCACTATTTATTCGTTCCATTCTTTCGTTCTCGTTAATCACTTACGGTTTATTATACCCATAAATTCCCCTGCATGTTTTGGTGTTGTACTTATTTTATCGAAATCTGTAAAATATTCTCGAGATGTTGATCGGAGTATAAGCGATCTGGACTTGGGGCCATCTCTCAAACCATAATACAATATCTCTAAGCTCTCTCCTTCTCTTTCTACTTTTTACTTATTGATTGTAAAAATTGATCAAATCGATCGAAAAACACGCCCATAAAGTAACTTAAATTGTGGTCAAATCTAATTTCCAAATGAAAATGTGCAGATTTTTGTGACAAAACTACACCAAGATCCAAAAATTATTCCATTCATGATCCTACAATGTATATCAACAAATCGAACTTTCAATTCAATTCAATTTATCAATTCAAAATATTTGTTCTATTCATATTTATGACATTTCTTCTTTTAAAAATTTTTTTCTCGATAATTGATTATTCCATTAATATTCTGAATCTGCCTAAAATTTTGAATGAAAAGAATAACATCTAAACATTTTATTAAAGTGAAATCTCTATAGTGAATTATCCAAATGTGGCTTCAACCAATCATCAATGATAGCGTTGGAATCGTGCATTACCAGGATAGCAATTCGCCCGTCGATAGATAATATTTGCTATACAATCGTACATATATCTAGATATCTATAATAAGAGCAATATACTATAAATGTTGCTATTGTTGTTGTTGTTGTTGTTGTTGCTTGCTGCTGCTGCTACTGTTAGCTTTATGATTATAACTATACGCCATTATATGACTATTAAATGGCTATGAAAGGGAAGCAATTCCTATTACAAGGCTAAAGGCTTCTGTGGCCATTCAAGTAGTGTCGATGCGGTGTATTAATTGCTCGTATATTATATAGGTACATCTATGATGCCAAAAAAACATTAAAATTCCATAATAAATTACATTGTTTTACCATAAAAGCAAAAAAAAAAAAGCCAAAAAAAAGAGCAATATTTTTTTAATCACACTAAAGAGATAGACAGAGAAAGAGAGAAGGTGACCGTGAGAATGAGAGATAAGATAATAAAAAGAAAGGAAGAGAAATTGTAAACCCTAGAGTGTGAGTGAGAGAGAGTGAGAGAGAGAGAGAGAGGGTGTGAGAGAGAGTGGAGAGTGAGAGAGAGAGTGAGTGGGGAGAAGGAAAAACGTTCTGATGGCCAATCTATGAAATAGTTATTTTACCGGATATTTTTTTTTTTTTGGCATCTGATTGTAAAATGCGGTTAATGCAGCTCAGATATTTGCACTGCAGATTATTCAATCCATTCTGGATATATATATCCACAAGTAAATACTCATCTCATACTATAAAAAATATTTCAAAATATTATGTCTTGACCAAAAGGATTATGTTCAAAAGGATTATGAACAATCTATAAAATGAGAATGAAAAGGATAAGAGATAAAGTTTAAAATATTTCTATAAGTATAAATATTCCAATCAATGTTTTCCAAACCTTTCCTTTGAAGCATCAAAAAAGAAAACCAAACCAAAGCTATTGAAAATAAATTTTTAGCTACTTCTGGAAAATGCTTACAATTTTTTTTCCTTTTACATTGAATTTTGAACTCTTAAAACTCAAACAAATTATTTTACGCATCTTTCTAATTTATCGAGTTTAGGTAAGTTTTTCGATTGTTTTTTCTGTTTTTTCCAGAAATTTAGCGACTAAAAGTATTAAAAATGGGGCTAAGTGGTTAAAAAAAAGTTTCCTTTCCCTGATCTAAAGTGAAATGTAATCTAATTTAAAAAAAAACTGTATTATTATTATTATTGTTCCTTTTATTCCAGTACGTTCGTTTTGAACATTCAAGTTTTATATATTTAAGTAATCTCTTATACTTATATTTTTCATTTTCCATTTTCTTTATCTTCATATTTCACATAACTTTTCATTATCTTTCGTTTTATACCCACCTCACAAAGGCTGATGGGTATAAGCATTTTGTCATTATTTTTGTAACATCAAAAAAGAAGTATCCAATATGCCATAAAGTATACTTCATCATCATCAAATTCTAAATCGATTTAGATATGTCTGTACGTCCGTCCGTCCATCCGTCCATCCGTCCATCCATTCATTTGATCATGTACCAATGTGTGGTGAACATTCTTCTGGTCGTACAAACAGAAATATCGTTATCAAATTTTGTTAAATATATTGGAAGGTCATATATTTTAGCTAAGATTATAAATAAGCTAAATCGTTCAAAAGACATGCCCACATTGCAATGTAAATTAACATCTCTATTTTTTTTTTTAAACAAACATTTATAACTTTTCGCTCATAACTTAAAAACTGAAACAATTAAAAAACTAAAATTTCATATAAATATTTAGACCAATATTTTACAATGTCTGCATAAAAATCGTACAAAGCAGCGATGCCAACTTGAAATTATACAACTTTAAATAATCTGTGTACCATAAAATTCAAAAAAAAAAAAATTTTTCTGGAATGATGGGCATCCAGAAATATAATTTTCTTACTTATTTTTCTTTTTCATTTATTAACATATTTTTCTCTTTCCATTTATTTATTTATCTTCTAATATCCTTCAATATAAAAGAGCAGAAAGAAAGAATAATATATAAAAGTATACATCTAAATAGCCAATTCATTAAAATTAAATAGAATCTGTAAGAAGGAAATAAAAGAGTACACAAAACTGCCATTTAAACGGCAATGAAAATGATTAGTATGATAACATTAACATCAAATTACTAAGCATGTAACAAATACCAAAATTATCTATAGAATCTATAAAAGAGTAAAAAGTAAACGGGTGGGTGATAAAGATATAACAAACTGCGTTTAGAAAAATACAGTTTGTTATAAGTGATGTAATATCAAATGTCAAAAAAAGAGCTCTATAATAAATGCAAGGAAACTAGTAAAACGATAAAAAAATATTTAAGGATAAGCAGTTTGTTAGAAAACTTAAAGCAAAAGATAATTTGAAAGGAAAATGTTTATATATCTAAAAAAAAAAAAAAAAAGAAAAAGCTTGAATAATTAAGATACCGGAATAAAACTATGCTTTAAAAAGAGCAAAAAGAAAAACAAACAGAAGGATGGTAAAAAATAATTCGTTCGATTTGAGAATTTCGGCAAGTTATCAGAGTAAAATGTAAAGAGAAAAAAAAGTATCTAGCTGATGGTGGTTGCTTATTAGAATTTAATATTATAATTGGTCAAAACTTTCTCTATAAATTTTATAAAGGTAATAATCTCTTAATAAGACATTGTCTCTAAAATTACAATGGAAAGCCAATGGAGAAGACTTAAACACAAGAAAGTTACCTTTCAGAGTTTACATTATCCAATTAAATGTCTTTTGTCATCTAAGGAACATAAAATTAAAAAAAGTTTCAACTTTCTAAATGATATAACTTATTAAAAATTTTAATTTTTTTTTTTTATATTTTTTCTTCTATTACTTTTTCTTTTCATATATTACATCAAACTTGAAAACAAGCCAAGCGAAGTGTTTGCATATTTCAAATAAAATGATAAATTTCAATGTTCGTACAACAAAAAAAATTCTATTGATAGAACATTTTTTTATTTAAATAATAAAATAGATTTTTCTTAAATAATCCAGGCAGAATTCATATTAAGAGATTACCAATAATTACAACATGGCAAATAAACACACATACACTTCAATGGACAAACAACATTTCATAAAAGTAATTGCAATAATATAAATAGATAAAATTTGAAATTGTCCCAAGGAAGTTTGCTTTCAAAAAAAATATCGATAAAAAACGCTAAAGTAACTGCAATAAAAATATATTTTGTTCTTATAGGAAGCCTAAGAAAATTCTTTAAAAATACTGCACTCATTCGTTCAAAATTTTTTTTTTTTAGAACGATAAAATACCGATTTTCCGCTGTGTGAGAGCTATAAAATAAATCTCTAGGGCTATAATGGCAATGAATTCTCATAAAAACAAAATTATCTGAAACTCATAAAAGTGTCTTTAACTTAAGTCCTTCTAAGTGAATATCAGTGAGTGATATCAAATAAAACAATAATAGAAAAAAGTTAATTAAAAAATATTCGATTCATTATACCAAAAAAAAAAAAAAAAAAATAGCAAAAGGCATAACAAAAAAAATTCTAATAAAATAATTAGGCGAATTAGTTGTAACTTTGAGAAAATTTTGTTCATTATAAAACATTAACTTTTTGTTGTGGTTCCCATTATGAAAATGTTGTCATGCTTATTAATTAATTGAATTTTAAATGTGATAATTTTCATGTATTTTGTGATTAAAACTGAATTAAAAGAGTCAAACTGACAAATATTTTTACAAGTTTCTTCTTAATGACATTTTGAGTCTAGAATGTTTTCTTTTAAAAAAGTATCTAATTAAATTGTTTGTCTTGCTCAAAATCGATATGATAACTGAATCTTAGGATTTTAACAATAGCATCTACATAATGCTCAGAATTTAGGCAAATTTTTCGAATGCGATTTACTTGTTAGCAGGTGACAAGCAGTTTGCAGTACAAGTCTGATCTTCTGATTGAGTTTTTCTATTCTCTGTACTCCCATATTCAAATCTAATAGATTCTTTGTATAACTATGATGCCCTTTAGATGCTGAGACCTTTAAAATATAATTTCCATGATTTTGCTTTGTAAAGTAAAATGTTAAGAAAATCGCATATAAATAAAAATGTCGAAATTTAATGGAAGCGAAAAGTGTACATTTTTTGAAAATTGTAAATGTTTATTATGTAAGTTAAAAAGTTCAATCTAATTGGCTTTTGGATTTTTGTTGCCAAATTTTTACAATTTTATATCGTCTCATTTGTTGTGACAAATACCTAAAAATTATTTTATATTTTATTTGTTGTATCAAGTGCATTTTTTTTTTAATTACTCCATGACGTCTTAGTCCAAAATATTATTGAAATTTTAAATCAAAGTTGGTAACGAAAAAAAAAAAGGAAAAAAAGGAAAAAAAAGGAAACGAAAAGTCAGATACAAATTTAGTTTTTATTAATTTTGAATGTTTTCCTTTTCTCTCTCTCCCTCTCTCCCTCTCTCCCACTCTCCCATCTCTCCACTCTACCATACTCTATTCAAATTTTGTGTAACAATATTACAAAATAAATAAAAATTAAATAATTTGTGTACATAGACAAAATGACAATTTTTCTTAATTTTATCATACTGATGTGCTTGTTCTTCTTAATAGTCTTTGTTTTTAATGTTGCTGTTACATTTGCTTATTGTTATTTTATATAATTTTTGTAATCTGCATTATCAAATGCACATATGGATATAAAAGTTTATATACAATAATCAAGCAAACCTTCTAAATAAGTGCAACAATTGCTTGCTCTACAAACCTACTAAAAACTAATGGCAACCCAAGAAATAAATACTTATTTTATTGCATGAACAAATCAGAGGACGCATACTGACAATAAATACGTTAACAATGAAAATGTTAACATTTTCTTCTCCAAGAACAAGTCAAAAAAAAAAAAACCAAAAAAAAAAAAAAAAAGAGAACGAAGGAAAATCCAAATAAGAGAAAAAGTTAAAGAAAGGCAAGTAAAAGGAAAAGAAAAAGAAAGACAATGGAAATAATTTGAATCCTTTCTTTCTTTATATATAAAGAAAATCATCAATATAGAATGGGCCATGGCATGCCTTACCTTCCCATGCTTTGCCATACCTTGCCACGCATGCACGACTTGTTGCAAAGTCATGTAAATGTTGAAAGTATTGTATTAAAGAAATTTAAAAATATAAAAAATATAGAAAATTATCAAATACAATGTGTGTGTGTGTAAATATGTTCATGTGTATAAATGTATACAATGAGTTTAAATGAGAAAGCAGTTACAAGAGAGAAATAAAATTATGGGTGGTAAGGACAAAAGAATTAATGACCCTGCAGACATAACAATCAAATGAATAAAATGAAAGTCTACGCTGAATAAAAAATACTCTACATCTACTTTTTATTCTCACTTCTTATTTCTCATGCTATGTAAAAGTCTGTAAAGTGAAAAATGTCCATTAAAAAAATATTCACAAAAAAAAAGAAAATTATTTTGCACCTAAAAAATGTACAATTTCAATGCTTTTCCCTGTAAAAATTTACATCAAAATCATAATTAAAAAATGCTAACTAAAATAATTTCAATAGCCTTCTTTTAAACCAGTACATTTTGCAGAGAATCTGTTCTGATTACTTTCATAGAAGATGGATCTATATCAAAATATATTTTGAATAAATTTCGGCATTTAACTTAAATAAAAAATTGGATAGAGGTGCAATAGAGATTTCAAACAGATAACCGAAAAAGTTAGTATTACAGATAGCAATAAGGGAGTAATGTTGGCCATGGAGAGTACATTATTAAGTATTTTTTGAAGGTCCCGTACACCTAAGATATCATTGCAGTTGTGAATATAAAGCACCTCCCAAATATGTTACAGACATCTGCATATATTGCATCCGTCTACTTCTTAGACTCCATACTCCATATACTATTGTAGAGGGCATAGAAAAACAGACAGACAGATTAATGGATAAATAAATGGAAGTGAAAAAAAGAAATAAAAAACGGTAAAACGTTTGAAAAAATCACAAAAAAAACTGACGAGGTTAGTTTTACATATTTTTAAAGTGGTTTCGAAATATGCATTAAAAATTATTACGTAACCAGAAAAAGAATGAAAAGTTACACTTGAATTTAGTGTTGTCCGTCCACAAATCATACATTTTAATAGCGTAAACAAATCAAATCTGAATCAATGAATTTGAAATTTAAATCTTATGCCACCTTTCGATTCTTTCTTCTTCATTTTGTATGTTACTCGTTAAATTAATTTCAACCAGTAGCAGAATAAACTATATTTACACTTTGGTAAAAAAATTTTTCCAATAGTCAATAACTAATTGAAGCCACTACTTTAGAAATGTTGAGTTGAAATCAAAGGAAATGTTTTCCTCCAATTTAAAAGAACAAATCCATTTAATAAATTTGTTCGCCATTAAATTTTTATATAATAATTTAGACATGCTTATTTAACAACAACAATAATAATAATAATAATAATAAAAAAACAATAAAAATAATAACAAATATTAAGAAAAAAAAAACAAAGTGATGGCAAAATTAAGAGGTAAAGGGGAATTACAAACGCACCACATAACTGCGGATAAAATTTAATCAAAACGTACCAAACTATGTACAGAGAATGTAGACTGAATGAGGTTGACCTCAAATGCCGCCTTAATTGTGACAAGGGCTATAGTTAATAATTGGCGATGTATGAATGATGACTTAATATGTGACACACGGGTGTTGATGAGAAATGCAAGCAAAAGATAAAAGATAAAAGATAAAAGGTAAAAGGTAAAAGGCAAAAGGCAAATGGCAAACAGAAAAAGATGAAATGAAAGTAGTGAGTTATTATGACGAGTCGGCAACAAACTACAATAATATTTAAAAGATAAAAAAGAAGTATAGAAAAAAACAAAAATAAAGGGCAAAAAAAAGCAAGTGCAACATTAACATTGAGATTAAGATTAACAATATTGTCGTCGACAGGTATGAACCAAATTCATACGAACACACACACACACACACATACACACCTTATTTCCTATATACCATCACACATTTATACATATACACACACGCACACTAATTGAAGTAAATTTATATACATAAAAATCATAAGTCATGAGTCACAGTCACAAGTCATAAGTCATGAGTCATGAGTCATGAGTCATGAGTCATGAGTAAATTTGAATGTGACGACTTCTTTGCACGTTTCCTTTTTAATGCTGTTTCCCATTGTTATTGTTATTATTATTATTTCTTTTTTTTTTTGCTATTTCTATTTTTGTGTACCCGTGTTTTTTTTTGTGTTTTGGTGTCATTATTATGGATTATTATGTTGCTGATGATATTTGGTGCAATGTAATCAGTGCAAAGCAGCAGGTGCCTTATTTGGCACACATGCTGTGTATGTAAATTGTGTACATGAATCATCTACATGACTCTACGTTACTAAAAGGAGCTGCAATAAACAAGAAAATATCATAATAAATAAAAGAAAAGAAAACGAAGAACAAGATAATAATAAGTGTAAAAAAAAGGGGTTAAAACAAACAAATAACAACAACAATATAATAACAGCAACTATAACAATCAAAATTTGAAAGCATCAACAGCAACAATAAAATTTTAAATAATTTTCACTAATTTTATAAACTTTATGTAAGTTTATGAATGTAAAATTTTTTTACACAACTGCAATTTTACGAAATTGAAATTTTTAATTCGGCACTTATTCTTTACTCTCTCTCTATCTCTCTCTCTCTCATCTTGCATCTGGCATCACTTTTTTAAAATTTTTCCAAATTTTTTATAAGCATGCCTTAAGAGTTTTTCCACCCTTCCTTGACCTTTACCTCTTTTTTATTGCTTTCTTTTTAATTTTTTTTTTCTAGCCATTTTTCATTCTTTCATCTTTTCTTTAGAGATGACTTGTCTATATCCTTTAATTGCTGTAGCTGTATTTCCTTCTTGTAACTTTCCTCCAACTACTCTTCCTTTACATTTTTTTCTTATTTTCCAATCACTTCCTTTATTGATCCAAAAAAAAAGAAAGAAAACAGGCACTGGTAGAAAATAATCTTGACGCGGTTGAATCAACTTAGTCTAGAGAAGCATAATGCAGACTCTGCAAAAAGGTAAATTGATCTTTTTTACGGCTTCTGTTTAAATGATAATGAAACGTTATTAACTTTTTTCATTTTCGTTTAAATTCAAGTTAAGTAAACTACCAATCAAACAAACGATATCTGCAGTTCGAATATTAAATTAATGTCCTAGACTTGAACATTTTTAAATTATGCTTTTGTGTTAACTACTAATTTTTTCTACAGCAGTTACTTAGTTGTTGTTTCACTGCTTGTTCTTTTCTTTTTCTTTTTTTTTTTGGAATAAATTTTACGAGATTTACATAAAGTATAAAGGTCATAAAGTTTCCATTTATGGATGGAAACAGCTAAAATATTCTGCAAATTAAATTGTTTCCTTAATTACTGCACTTTCTTAATCGGGCTTGCAATTAAAAAAGAAGTTCTAAGTAAAGAAATTTTGTTGCGAATAATGAAAGGATTCTTAAAATTGAGGATGCTCTTTGTCAACGAAAAAAAGTGTACTGAAAAGTTAAAGAAACTTTCAAATGAATGCTTTAGTTTTGACACAAAAAATGTCACTCGTAAATTATTTTCGATTTTAACAAATTTTTAATCTTTCCTTAATTAAATGAGTGATTTGTACCATAAATATCTTGGACAAGCTAATTTTGATAACACACCATATAAATTATTTACGATGTGATTTTGCTGTTTTTTTTTTCATTTTTGTTATGATTGTTGTCTTATTTCTGCATCTATTGTTTTAATTATCTTCGTCGATATAAATGAATGTGCTGGAAAGTTCAACTACAAACTCTTGTATTTTTTACTTTGCTTGTCTTGTTTTTTTTTCTTTGGTGTGCTAATTATCATTATTTTCACAAAGGAACACAAAGAAAAAAAAGAAAAGCAACGTATCTGAAAAATACGCACTCAATTTGGTGTCATCTTCTTGATACAGCTACTGCATATATGTGCATGTACGTATATCGGTAAGAAGCTACCTTCGTTACCGATGTGGCGTACGTGTGTGTGTTCGGTAAGAAGCTGCTTTCGTTACCGATGTAGCGCATGTGTATGAGCATCAGTAAGAAGCTGCCTTCGTTACCGATGTAGCGTATGTGTGTGTGTTCGGTAAGACGCTACCTTCGTTACCGTTGATGAGTGTGTATCACAAGACGACACGTACTTATCGATGCCCGAGTGATGACTTACTCGATTTGCGCAAACACACTGCTATTTATTCTACCGCTGCTCTCCCGGAGAATATTCTAGAGTTGTCGCTTTGTAGTTTCGTGTAGTTCTAGTATCATGTAGCTCATGTAATTTTTTGCATTTTTTTAGGTATTTTGTGGTTTATATCGTTTATGCTTTTTTGTATTATGCAGTTTTATTATACTTTTTAAAAAACTATAAATGTTTCAATTTCTATTTATTATAAGACTAAACTACTTTATAGAATATATAAATTATAAACAAGAATAAATACTCCATAAGAATGCCTCGTCACACGTTTCACTTTCTGAATTAATTATTTAGTCTGTCTATCCATCCGTCCATCTGTTATTTGCTTATCAAGTTATAAGCAAAACTTTTAAAGATATTTCAGTAAAAGTTGGTATGCAAGCGTCTTTCGAACCAAGGACAAACTCTATTATAAATTGTTAAGATTCTATCATTTTTACACGCACTCTGCATGAAGCGCGCTTTTTGATAAAAACTCCATCCATTTGAAAATTTGCAATTTCGGATAATTTTTAATCAAATTTGGTACATACTATTTTGATATACTTAATATATGGGGGCAACCAATCCCGAGAAGCACCTGCTCAACTGGGAGTGGATCATGATGATGGTTATTGGTGATGCTGGCCATCATGGAGCATCATAACTCAATAGATTCGAACAAAGATATAATTTGGTACCACGGGATCACCAGGTTTAATAAAGCCCATCGTTCAAACATGTATATGCTAGTCGTGCAGGGTCCCATTTCCCGATTTATATGCAAAACATAACGTGGCTTTAGATTCGTATTAAATTGAAATGTTTAAAATTGTAATGAAATTGAGTGTAATTAAATTCCATTTGAAATTAAAAAAAATGGCAAAATAAAAGGAAAACGTGAACATGTAAAAATGTATGCAAAATTAACATAACAACAACAACAACAACATCATCATCATCATCATCATCAATTTAACTATAATCACATTAAACACAATAATCATTACAAAGAGAGTTTGAATCATTTCTCTAAAAGCATAAACTAAAAAAAATATATATATATATAAAACAAACGATATGCCGACATTTACAGCAAAATGCTTTTCTACTACTGACTTTCCATTCTTTTGTTCTAAATGATTAATCGTTTCCAACAAATGTAAACTGTAGTGAAATTTTCAAGAAATATTTCAATTATTTATTGCAAACAAACTTGTGTGATAAATGTCGTAATCTTAGACATTAAAATTGCATACAAATGTGAATTCATCAATTATTTCTGATATTTATATTTCTTTTTTTTTATTTCACTTTCTAACTTTTTCCCTTTTATATTATTATATTTTATATTAACATGAATCAATGGTATTTTGCTATTTGTGTGAAAAAGAATTGAATATCAATGTGTTCAGGTAAATTCGCTTAAAGTATTTCTAAAATTTTAATAACTAAATGAAAAGTAGAAAAATATTCGACGTGTTTAAGTGGACTCTGATAGAGAATAAATGTAAATCATTCTCTCTCAATTTTGTTATTATACTTTAAGCGTACATTCGTTTAATTTTATGCGAGTGTACCCAACACCTAAAGAGCCTTGAAACTGCTCCTTTATTCATAAATGATAGCATCGTTTCTTTAAAAGCATTTTCTATTTCGGAATTATTTTTTGAGTGATTTACAATAAATATTAATTTTGAGATATAATCATGGAATTTTTCTTAAAACAAACTTCATTGTGATTAGTTAAGATCGAACCATTCTTTTTATAAAACATCTCTCTTCAAATGTTTTAAAAAACTCTAATTTTTGATATTTAGCATTAACAAAAAAAAAAAAAAACCCAATAAAAGAAAATATTTCTGCATAATAAAACTCTCTTTAAAATATGAATCACGGGTTCCTTTTTACAGGCAGCTCTTTTCGAAAAAAATTCTTCAAATTTATGAAAAATTTTCCATAATCTTAATTTTCTCAAATTTTTCAGCACGATACTTCATAATCATCTGCACTGGATGGCAAAATTTTTACTTACATAATTTTTTTTGTTATTATTATTTCTTGTTTTTGGAGAATGGATAATTAGCAAATAATAAAATTATATTTGGCTGAGATCAAATCTACCGACTGTTTGATAGTTTATGGTACAGACAGATAATTGGAAGTTGTATAATTTCGAATTGGTACGGCCGTTCCCAACGAATTTTTCGCATTCTACCTATTTCAATTTAAAAAAAAACAGTGGCATTCTCAGTTTACGTGTCTCTGTGAACGCGTCCTTTGACCGACTTGACCCATTTTTTTAATGCCAATTAATACATATAAACTTCCAATATTTCCACCAAATTTACAGTTGAAATTAATTTTGTGACCAGAATAATGTTTACGGACCACCGCAGAATGCCTACCCTAGACAGACAGACGGACAAACGAAAAGACATATTTATTTCAGAAATTGATGCCGATCTAAAATATATATAATTTGCATAAGCTAAGACGTTTCCTATTAGACGTTAAAAAATATAAAGACAAATTGAATATATTCCCAAACTTTGGTTGACGGTCATATAAATAAGTCTAGGAAAAGCGAGAATAAAAAAAACTGAAAACAGTAATGAAAAAACAGTATGATAACAAAAATTATAATAACAACGAAAACAACATCGAAAATGGTAACAACAATTTTTGCCAGCATACAGTTAACACTTTTATCCAGTTTATAAAGTGTAAACAATGCTGACACATTTATACTTCTATATGCGTAATAAAAACATTAAAAGGCAAACATATAAAATTAATATGAGGTAAGAATCGCCTAAGAAATATTGTACATGACACATTATACTTCATTTTTCAACGATCTATGAAAATTGTAATATAAAAATGGAATGAAAGTTTTTCAAAATCATTTAAATAGAAAGCATCGGGCATATCGGTCCAAACTTTGGGCAAACAATTACGGTATTAAAAATCAGTCCTCTGATCCAAATCTTAAAATAATAATTTTCCTTAATAAATGCATACACAAGAGATATATGAAAATTGGCAGAGATAAGATACAATTTTCTATATTTTTATACTAAAATAATGTCTATAAGAATTTTTATAAACATAAAACTTTAGAGGAGTAGTAATCATGAAAATTAAACGATCTTAATCATCATCATTTAAAGTTATATCACAAAATTGTGACGCTCTCATATGAAATGAAACAAACGATTTAGGTATAAATGGGCATAAACAACTTGTTCCAGCGAGATCGTAAAAAAGAATAAGAAAATGATTCAAAAAACTGGCCATTTCGATTTAAAAGATTTCCTTCTCTTTATATATAAACTATCTCGCCAATTAAGACCCTGCATGAAAAATTATTTCAAATTTCTCAAAATAAGACAAACCTACCAATATGAGATTTTCCAAAGCACAATATTGACCTTGCATAAATACCGTAGGATAAATAAAAATCTACATAAAAGTTTACCATAATAATTTATAAATTCAACCATCGTCTTGCCGCTCCAGCCAATCCCCTTTTTTACCATTCAAAGAAAGAATGAAAGTACAAAAAAAAAGAGGCTCAAATGGACGTACAATGCATGCAAATGAATGGCCATGATGCCATACAAATATATTTGAATGAGCACTTTACTGATGAATGAATTTTAATATTTTAAACTTTTTCATATACACAACATTTTTATAACATAAATTTGTTACAATGAATAATGAATGAACAATGAATTGAATGCATTGACGATTAAATTAGTTAATATTCTGGGCCATCAATCGGACATATCTCAATTCTGCAATTTATTCTGTTGTGAAACTTATTATAAAAAATTTTATATAAAAAAGAAACTCCTTAAGAAAATTTTTATTATTTTTATTATTATTACTGATTATGAATTTCATTTTATTTTGCTTTTTATCTCTTTTTTTTTTTTGTTTTCATACGTTCACCATAAATTTTGTTATTTTCTAATTAAATGAGTTGCCGTTCAATGCAGTTTAGTCCAGTCTAAACTGGTTTAGTGTTGTGCGTATGTATGTATGTATGTCTGTGTGTGTGTGTGTATGTGTGTGTGTGTGCATTCAATGATTTCAGACAACAAGTCGCCACTTTATGTAGTAGCATTATGTGCGGATTCACAGACTCAATTTAGTTTAAATGAAATTTTTCCATTTAACTTAAAATGCGCCATTTAATCAAAAATTCAAATCATTTAAGGTCTTCGTGTTAGTTTTATATTCCCCAATATTTTCATTTTTTATCTTAGAGAGACTCAAAATTTTCATTTGAATGAATTATTTTTAGATCTTTATTCAATTCATTTAACTTATTTTGTTGGATTTTTGAACACGCATTAATTTCGAAAATAAAATTTGCCTTAAAGCAAAATCTTTTAAAAGAATTTAAAAGAATCTTCATAATTCTTTCACGATACAAAATTTTTGATTTATACTAAATTTTACTTTGTTCACGTAATCGCTAAAATTTGAATTTTTACAAGACTTTCCCAAAAAAAAAAAAAAAAAAAAAAAAAAAGAAAACATTTACTTTTGATTCTTTCAACTTGAAATCCAAGCAGAATTTTTATCAATTAGTTGCGCCTTTTTTGTTTTTGCTGCAATTACTTTACTTTTTTCCAAAATTAATCATTTAAATGATTTTATTAATTCAATAATAATGCAGATGAACTTAATGATCATAATAATCAATGAATTTCAATTTGAATCCATTAAAATTGAATATTTGATTTTTATCAGAGCTTTATGTTGCTATTACATTGTTGCTAACCTTAAAAATATTAAAGTAAGTTGTTGTTAACGATGCCATAAAATTTTCATCACTTTCACCCTACTTATCTACTTGTCTACTTATTTTATCAAAATGTTTGCGCTCGCCCCAAAGAAGAAGAAAATTTTGGACTAATCTGAATCAGCATTCAATGATTAGATCTATTTAACTATTTTCTTTTTACCATTGCCCTTATAATCAAGCTTACAACTTCAAATTTAATAAAAGCCGTACAGGATGGCACTGAAATTGAAGCAAATCTATGGACCTGGAACTTTTTAAAATGAGAGAACTTTTATACCGTAGTTGAGTTTTAGCTTTCGTAAACGCAAAGCCAAAAATTTTCACAACTTGTCCATACAACTCAGGATCTTTTAATAGTTGCCACGCCTTTTTTTTTAATTATATAACATTAAATTTTGCTCCTTTTTGGTTGCTGATTGCTTTTAACTTATTAGTTATATAAAAATGGAATTGGAAAGTTGGCATTTGCCAGGAAAATTGCCGCTTGTTATAAATTTGCCACGCCTATCATAAAACATGCCCATCTTTGGTAATTTAATGGAAGACATTCAATAGTTGACCGCAATAAATTTTATGTTAATATATTTTTTTTTTGGCTTCACTTAATTACACCTAATCAAATATAATAACAAGAACAATAACAGTAACAATAACAATAACAATAAGATAATTAGACAATATTTGGATAACGAGTAATGTCAATGTGAGATTAGATATTTATAATCAATTTATATTATCTGGATTATTTTGAATTATTTTCGTGGGCGCATTTAACTAAACATAACAAATGCATATTTTATCTCTCACATTTCGCTTAAAGAAATATGTTAAAATATATAAATATATATATATGTATGAATGTGTGTATGTATGTATGTATGTATGTATGGTATGTATATGTCAATGGATTATTAGGTAACATTTTAATTAAAAATGCATTGAATGAATGGAAAGTGCAGCTCAATCATTTTATTATTTGAATGACCATTTTACTTTCAATGAAAATTTATTCAAATTGTTCAAATTTTCATGCAATTAACTCTTGATATTTTGTTATTTTGTTTTAATTGTTTTATTTACATTTTTCTTTTTTTTTTTTTTTTTACTATAATACATTTAATTTTTCTATACGTTGCACTTCAAATGCAAATGCTTGACTGCTGTTTCTTATTATTTTTTTCTTTTTTTAAATTGTGTTGATATTTTAATTTGAAATAAAATTACAAAATTTCCAACCTTTGGCCGAATTAATTCAACAAAAAAGAAAAACAAAAAATAAACAAACAATTTAACACACCGCCTTTTTATATTAAAATTATCATAATTATAATAATGATGATTAATTTTGAAGTCGTTAGAATGTCAAAGTAAAAGTAATATATAAAAAAAACAATTGAGAAGGATTTAATATCTGTGATCCATTAATTTGGAATACTACCTTTTTCTGGCAATTGTTATTGGATATCAGCATCTGAAAAATCAGATTCCAATAAGTTTGTATAGATTTGCATAAGAAAACACTTCCAAAAACTAAATAGCCAAAAATTCACGTGCTTGACGCTCCATACGTCAGTTTGCTTGACGGTCCTTATTTCATTGTTAGGAAAACTGAAGCCGCACTTTTTTGTGAAGTTTTATGGCTCATGGCTAAACGAAGAATGCTTTGTCTTGACGTTTACCTAGGTCGGAGTATGCTCAGCCGTTACCAGTGCCCACTATACACCACCAGTATTTAAAGAGTAACCCAATGATTTTAAAGATGACAATGGAAGTGTTAACGAAAGATGACGATGATGAACGTAGACTAAGTATGCCCTTGGGATTTATAATGGCAGCAACTTTATTCTCCTTATGCAACTTCTGCTTATTATTATGTAAATGGATGAGAGGATGGCGATATAGTTCATAGTGTTGCATATAAATTTTGTGTAATTCTCGTTACTATTATACTCGTTAGTTTAAGTTTCTCGCGCGCATGCTTATATAATCTTTGTCTTCTTGAAAAAAAAAAAAAGCCCCAAAGTCTCTGCTTTTCTTCTTCTTTCTTATAAGTTTTTAGAGCAGACAGTCAATTAAAATAAATCAGCCACACCAGGGGCTTTAGTTTTAGTTACCTCTTTAATAAGGTAAAAATGGCATGACCATTTTTGCCCCTTATAATTTAAAATCAGTTAATATTTACAAACGCTTTTCAATACACTTCTCATAAGGAAGAAGAAATTCTTATACAGATAACTAAGTACAAGTCAGCATAAAATCTACTTTGAAATAAAAAATTTTTGATAATGTTGAACCAAAATTTTTGAATTACCCTTTCCCATAAAACAAACTTTTCAAATCTTGCAGATATTTCCATTATTTTATTTTCTTAAACTTTTTTATAAATTTTCTGATAATATTTCTATTTTTAGCATATTAGGCCAATTGACATGGCAGTGAAATCGTGCCACGCTGTCATTTAACTTTAATTAAGAAATAAGGCAGGTTTAGATAAAAATGGGTTCAAGTAAGAAATTTTATTACATTCTTCTCTTAACTTTAAAAAATTTTCCCTTTAACTGCTAAAAAATTTTTTAAAGATTTTTATAGGATGCTTAAAATTGAAACAACTTTAAATAAAAGCATCATACTAAATCACATTCGTTATCAAGTGAACAACAACAACAACAACAATAGCAACAACAACAATAAAAAGAAATATTTTTGTACATTTAGTAAATTTATGTAAACTACTTTTGGCGTTTCAATTTTTCATTGTTCTGTCATTGAATGTTGCTATTGCTGCGATTTACAGTTATTGCCATTTGCATCATGGCAATGCTGATCTTTACCAAACTATGTATGTTTGTATCTATGAACAATGATTTTAGCTAAAATGGAATGCTAAGACCAACAAGAACATTTACGAAAATTAGCTTCAGCTGAGAAAAAATTTTGAATATCCATCCAAGCAGACATGGCTCCATACCAAGTGATTTGATACATTTCTTTTTATTCTAGACGTTGTAGCTACTTTTTTCAATTAAAGCATAATTTTGAAATAAGAAATTTTGAGAAGAATGTTTTACTCTCATTTTAGTGTGCATTGTAGGCGTGTCTCTTAATCAATTTTTAAACATTTTCATTAACAAGCCGTATAAAAGAGTTTTCAAAATGTTGCTTAAAGTTAAATTTATATTTAAATTTAAATTTAAATTTAAATTTGATATCTGAATTTTATGTAGCTGAAAAATGCTAACAAATTACAAAATTACAAAAGAGACGGCCACAAAGTTGAAGCAACATTTCAAGCTAATCACGAATGTGTATAGAGTTTCTAATGCAGGCATTTGATAAAGTACACTTTAAATTTTGCTTGGTACAGACAAAAAACGAAATGGTTGATGGAACAACAACGTCAACAACAACAAATATTTCAGTCACCATAAAATTTATACAATTTTCAAATGGACATTTTTTATATCAAAATTTTTCACATGCACACACACACACACACACACACACACACACAGAGAGAGAGAGAGAGAGAGAGAGAGAGATAGATAGATATGACATTGTATTTAGTTCATTATCATATTGGGCAATTTCAATATTATTTAGTTAAAAAGAAAAATTGTGCACCACATTTATTTTTTGAACCTCCTCCTAAACCCAGCGAAATACAAATGACATTTTATTGATACTAAATAAACGTTTCGTGTTCGTGCATGCATGCATGCATGCGTGTGTTTTTGTGTGTGTGTGTGTGTGTGTGTGTATGCTGTTGTTGCTGTTGTATCTTATGTTAAGCTCTGTCTGTCCAATGGTGTCTTTTTTCCAGCCACGGTACATATTTTCCTTACTTCTCTCTCTCTCTCTCTCTCTCTCTCTCTTCTATCTGTCTCTCTCTTTCCCTTTACATTTCTCACTTTCATATAGCGGAAATATTTGCATTTGGCGCCAATGTTCCAATGAAAATGATACAAATGAAATTTATCCAAATCCTTAATGTATCGCCATAACGATCAGTCTATTTCTCTCTCTCTCTGCTTCTTTTATTCCCTTTTCGATTTTCTTTCTATTTAACTTTATGTTTCCTAGATTTACTTCTCTTTGTTTTTTTTTTTTTTTTTGGTTAAATTTTTATGCTTTTTCATGCGTTATAAATTTTAAGAAAAAGTTGCCTTTGTGAAAACGATTTTTACTTACTTTATTCCTCATTTCTCTACAGTTTGAAGGTATTTATTATATTTATGAAAATATTTCTTAATATTTTGTCACCGTTACTTGATTTGAAAAAAAACACTTAAAATGGAACAAAGACTTTAATTTTAAATGTTAACAAGTAATAAACTCATCAAGTTCAACTTGAAAAAAAATTTTTTTTTCATTGATTTAAATTATTCAAACCTTAATTTGAACAAATTAATTTCAAATTACAACGTAAGATTTTTATATGTATAAAAAATTCCAGCATTCATTTGTGCCTGAAATGTGCATGGATATTGACTTTCAAAAAAATCTGAAAAACAAAGCATCCACTCAAGATGTTTCAAAATTGTACAACACAAATTATCAGATAGGAAAATTCAAGACTGTGAATTTTTTTAATAGAATCCAGGTCTATTTAATAAGCCGCAAACGATGTCGAGTCTTTGCAAAGATCCCTTTTAAAATGATAATTCGAAAAAGGTAGTATCAATAATCACCATAAGCCTTCCTTACTTAAAATGGACTTATTTACCATTTACTTATCAGATTCTTTCAATGCTCTTTGGAAGAATCTGATAAGTGGGCTTCAATAAACTTGAAAAGTGTGTTGCAGGGTAAACACTTCTCAAAAGAAATTTAAAAGATTGCAAAGATACCACAAGAGCTTTAATAAGACTACGGATCCACCGATTTTGAAAAACCTCAAACCCTTTGAACCTTCCGGTAGCAATCAACTTTAGATTGAGGTATGAAATAATAATAATTATCATCGATTGATCGCATCATCCTCCACTGCATCACAAAAACCAAGACACGTTGTTATGATGTGATGAATACTTTTCTACATGCCAGTTTATATGGCCATTATTTTTTTACTATTACTATTATTATCATTTTAGTTATTGTTGTTGTTATTAGTATAGTTGCTTGCATTTATTTTACTTATTTTTTTTAACAATTTTATATTATTTTTATTACGTTTACTCTTAACAATAATAAAAAGTTTTTCTTTTAAATGTAGCAGCATGGCACGCAACATGTAATAACAACAACAAGAGCAATAACAATAAATACAATAACTAATAACTGAAACATAAGCATAGTATTAATACAAATTAACTAATAAAATTTTATCGCTTTCAATCACAAACAATTACAGATATAACAGTAATAGCTACAATTATAATGAATAAGGAGAATCAGTTTAAATGGTCTTGAGTTTGTCGTTATTATAAAACAAAAAAGTAAGTAAGAATAAAAATAAAGAATAAAAAGAGAAAATACAATTAAAAGTTTCAACAATTAAAAACTGCAATTAATCTTCAAATTTGGGGGGGGGTGGAAGTTTCGTTAACGTAGTAACGTAAAGCAGGGATGTTAAATTTAAGTTGAAAATTTTTAACACCATAATCAACTATTTTGATGAATGCATTTCTGTACATTAAGCTCATTCCGCTTGCATTAAGTGTATAGCAAAGAAAGGCAAAATGACTCAATTTCAATATAAAATAAGGTACATTGTGAGCTCACAAGTTCGTTGCTTTAGATCCATTCTATGCCACAGATGAATTTTTAAGGCACAAAACGAATCACATTGTATTTAAACATGAATGTTATAAAAGTTTGATTTATATAATAAATACAATTATTAATTCACAAAAATTAATACAAGAATGAATATAAAAGTATGATTAGAGACATTATTGATTTATACTGATTAAACTCAAATTTAATATTTATAAATAACGAATTTTTGGCATTCTCTTCCAAAAATAAACGATATCAGTGATGATTTTAAACTTTCGCCTAAAGCAACTTTTTTGCATTGCATAAATAAACTAAAATATAGCAACTCTACTTGAACAAAGAAATACGCCATTTTCTTAAAATAACTCTGAAATAAGTGATAGACATTGTGAGCATCATTTTTTCTTTCGGCAAAAATCACTTTTAATAATCTTACTGACATCTGTAAATTGAAACAAGAAAAGATTTTATTGTTTAAATATCTAATAAAAGAAAAATGGATCGTGGTTATGGTGGTGGTAATCAAGGTGGTGGCGGTGGTGGCTACAATAATTTTTCGGTGCCACCTCCAAATTATCAAATGTCTGGTGGAGATAATATGCCATACAATAAACCACCGCCTTCATATAACAAAGGAGGTTATGATTCCGGTAGTCGTAGCGGTGGTGGTGGAAGTGGTGGCAGTTGGCAAGATAGAAGTGGTGGTGGTGGTGGCG
Organism: Melophagus ovinus; assembly: GCA_023089585.1. Taxonomy (NCBI): domain Eukaryota; kingdom Metazoa; phylum Arthropoda; class Insecta; order Diptera; family Hippoboscidae; genus Melophagus; species Melophagus ovinus. The sequence continues at coordinate 2,329,768 of JAKKIB010000178.1, forward strand.
GCTATGGGTATGTAATTTATCTCTCATTTGATTTATGTGTTTTTTTTTTAATGAATGTGTTAAATGGAACAACGACAATAGCAACAACAACAACAAAATGAAATGTACAATGATTTCGATTTACAGTCTGCCAGAAAAGTTGAGAGAGTACTTTTTTTGTTTCCTTGTTTTTTTTTTTTAATATTATTAAAACGATGTGATCGCTAAATATTTCAATCAATGCTTAAATGCTACATTTTTGTGTTTAATGATGATGGTATGGTAAACGAAAATCTTTGCGAGATACTCTTAACCTCATAAAAGTTCAAAATGTTCTATATTAAATATCTAAAAAAACATCTACAATTAGATGTCAAGAGTTCAGGGAAATGTTAAAGAGAAAAAACAGCAAACATTTTGGTAAAGTGATTCTGTTAAAGGAGCTATTAAAGCTATTAAATAACTTTGGTATGGTATTTCATCACAACAGTAAAGAATTATTTTTAGTGAGTAAACATTATACGTAAATATAAATGGTTTATTGAGTTTGGTTACAGTTAATATAATCAGTTAAAAAGCTAAATATGCAAAATAAGTATTCAATTGGGTATATTAAGAGGAATACTTGAAAGGTTACGTATGCATATATGTGTGTGTGTCATGATCACTATCACGATCACAATCGCGAGGCGGATAAGGATATCTTTCTCTCTACTATATTTACCCCTTAACTCCTTCTGAAATTAATTAATTAATTAATTGAATTTAACCACAATGTCTATAACGTTTAAATGATGAAGTTGTATTACAATCCTATTTTAGAAATGGAGGCGGCAACAAGGACTACAACAACAAAGGTAAAAAGAACTTAAATGCAAGAGTTAAATTATACATGTTACATATATATATATATATACGTATAAAGATATTGCATCATGAAATCAAAACAAGAACGAGTAATGAATACCAAAAAAAAAAAAAAAAAAAACAAATAGAAAAAAGAAAAACAAATCTAATAAATAGGTCGTTCTTTTACTTAACAGTTATTATTTGAAAAATTTATATAATAAGATTTTGGACGGACCTTACCAATTATATTTCACTTTCCTGATTTATAATTCATTTGCTTGACTTTGTGATGATATTAAGCATAGTGACTATGGAGACGTTAATTTTAATACCCATCACTCGAATGTGAGCATGTATGCAAAATGTTTACTGCATCCAATAAAGAAATATCATGAAGTATATTTTTAGTCAACAAATGCCAAGTTCTCTATAATTGAAGTATTTATCCTAGAATTTAGATAAACCTCTAATCGGTCAAAGGGCGTTGTTACATTTTCTCATAATCTGCATAAAGCTAAGGATTAGTGAAGCGATAACGGAAAAATCGGTTAAACGGTTTATTTCAGTTTTATATGGTGGGTGGTGGGTATTCAGAATTTGGCCATAGCCAAACATAATTTTTTTCGTTTTTATTATCTCACAATTATTAATTATATAAAAAATTCAAGAGGGTAAACGAAATAGAGTTAACTTGTACTACGAAAACAATCTTCAGTCAATCATGGTCAAATTAGCGTTAATTTAAAAAGCTTCAGCGAGGTAAATTCATATAAAAATTGTTGTGTACGCCGCTGGTTATAATGAATTAATTCAGCTAAATGAGTTAAATAGTTCACGGCTTCAAAAAAAATTGTTACTTTTTTTTTTTTTTTTTTTTTTTGATTTTGAGGTATACGAAAGGTAATTTGGTGTATTAAAAAGATATGCATACAATAACAAGAGGTAAAACGAAATAAAAAGCATTTCAAAGGTTTTAAATAACAGATAATTGTTGTGAAAATGATTACAAATGGTTAAAATTTAATGCTGCATACACATGGTACAATGGTTTTTGCGGTACAACAAATGAGAGTGTGATTAAATTAATTTCAACAATAAAAAAAAAAAAGAAGAAATAAGAACAATAATATCAATAACAACAAAAGTCCCCAATTACCCTATCAAGAGTTGCTTTCTTCCAAGAAATATTCATATTCTACGATTAATACTTTGTTTTCCAACTTTTCTTTACCACGTAATAGAACTGTTTGAGTAGTTTGAGATTATTATTATGTATTATTTTATTATGTAAAGCAAATGTAAAAAGAGGAAAAAAGAAGAGCAATATAAAAATTTATATTTTATTAATTTAATTTAATAATTTTAATATTTTTATAATTATGAAATGAGATTGTCATCTGTTAAGTATAATGTTAATGTGAATTTTATAAAATTTTGCAGGCGGAGGAGGCGGTGGTGATATGATTACTCAAGAAGATACAGTATTTGTTTCTGGCATGGATCCATCATCTACAGAAATGGATATTGAGACACATTTCGGCGCTATTGGTATAATTAAAAAAGATAAACGTACCATGAAACCGAAAATTTGGTTATACCGTCACAAAGATACTGGCCTATCTAAAGGTGAAGCGACTGTTACGTATGATGATATTAATGCAGCTCAATCGGCTATAGCGTGGTTCGATGGTCGCGAATTTAATGGTTGCGTTATTAAAGTTTCTCTAGCGCAACGCCAAAATAATTGGAGTAAAGGTGGTCGAGGTGGTGGAGGCGGTGGCGGTGGAGGAGGAGGTGGTGGTGGTGGTGGTGGTAGTAGAGGTCGTGGTGGTAGTGGTGGAGGTATGGGAGGTGGTAGTGGTAGTGGACGATTTGATCGTGGAGGTAGCGACAGCCATGGTGGAGGACCCCCAAACAGACGAAATGACTATGATTACAATCGTGGTAGTGGTGGTGGTGGCAGTGGAGGTGGTGGTATGGGCATGGGTATGGGTGATCGTGGTGGTAGACCTCGCATGAACGATAATAGTGGTGGCGGTGGCCGTGGCGGAGGTGGCGGTGGCGCGCCACGTAAAGGTGATTGGATATGTAACAATTGTAACAACACTAATTTTTCTTGGCGCCCCGAGTGCAATCGTTGTGAAGCACCTAGAAATGATGATGGTGGTGGCGGTGGCAGTGGTAGTGGTGGTGGCTATGGGGGTGGTCACGATCGCGGTGGTGGTGGTGGCGGCGGTGGCGGCGGCTATAACAGAGATAATCGTGGCGGTGGTGGAGGCCGTTATGGTGGTGGTGGTGGAGGTGGTGGAGGAGGAGAGGCCGAGGTAACGATAGAGGTGGTCGTCGTGACTTTGGCGGTAATAGTGGAGGTGGGCCAATGCGAAACAACCCGGGCAATCGTCAAAGACCATATTAAACCAACACCATCTGTTAATACACATCAGTATCCATCAGCAACATGTCATTACGTCAAAATCATGTTGAAGTTATTACTATTATGATTCAATAAGAGATGTCCCCGTACACAACTAACTGTTCAATATAATGGGAAATGAGTAATTAAAATGTCAATGTAATTTTTATGTTTAGATATTCTACAGGTATTATTGTATGTTTATAATGACCGTGCATTTTGCATACATTGAGTAACTAATAAAAATAAAGTTTAAAAAAGAGTTAGATTCAATTTGTAAAATTCTACGTGTAAACTACATAAATAAAGAAATAATTTTTTAAGAAAATTAAAGCGCGTAAAAATGTTATTTATAAATCTTATGAAACCGTCAAATATTAAAAAATTTATTAGGTGTCTCTCTATTGTTTGCTCAGCAATCATGGCAGTTCACAACAGAATTTATTTTATTAGGAACACCCTGTGAGTCTATTTTGATAATATTAAATGAGTGAAAAAAAATTTTTTAAACGAAACATAATAAAATATCATAGCGTCGTTGTAGAAATATAAATAAATATGTACTAGAAATAATGACAATAAAAATATTTTTACCAAAGGAAGCTTTTTCATTTAAAGAAAATCATAATATATACGGTGAAATTAGATTTAATGATTGTCATGCGATATCTTACTACATTATAACCGTAAAAGCAATACCAACAACGATCATACCAATTACAACGTCAAGTATTAAGACTCAGTGCAAATTCCATGGAGATGAAACTTATTCCAATTCAAGGCATTTAGGTTTTATAGTGAATGATGAGGATATACATGAATTTTGTATAAATGACTTTGCTTTAATATTCGCCTATTCATCACAATCATCACATGTATACATAAAAAGATTAAATATTAAATTTGATACGGGATCAAGTATTAATATATTTCTGTATGATGAGAAGGAAATTTTAAAATTACGAGAATCCGAAGATGGACATGATGCACCGGGGTTTAGTGATGATGTAACAATGTTATATCAATTATTAAAGCAGAAGAAACATTTAGAAGAAACAATTCAGAAAGAAACATTTATATACTGGATCAGCAATACCTTCAACAATTCTTCTAATAAACAAACTTTATAATTTGCCCTTTGAAGTTTTAAATGCACTATTTACATATTGTATAAATACTCAACCGTTTAGATTTATTTTTAAGCGGACGATTTTATATGAACATTATGAAGAATGGTTGAAATTTAAAAATATCGGGTATAAAATAATCATCATTATAATTGATAATCAATTCATAAATGTTCCTTATTCATTCTGTCTTTTCTTGTTCTTGGTTTTTTTTTTTTTTTAGAAAACGTGATCTCAATATTATTATTGATAAATTTTTGGGATTTTGTGTAATGTTCTTATTGTTATCATACTTCTCAAATTCTGGTAATTATTTAATTGAAGGATCTCATTTTGTGATACATCAATTGCGTATTTTATTGCAATCATTGAAAGGTTCACCTATTGGCATAAAATTAAATATTCAACTCAATAGTTTCTTATTGGACTGTTTTGGTTATCATGTGGATTTATGGGCACCGTTTCTAGGTAATTTATTTTTATATTAAATATCATTTACATTATTCTTTCCAATATATTTGAATTAATCATCTATTTATCGCATATAAAATTATCCAATAGATCTAATTGAACCGATTGTAAAGCAATTATTCATACCATTAGCATTATTGGGCTCTATGGGTTTTACCTATCAATTGGCCTTACTAGCTGATCTGATTAGCATCGTTGGATTACATGCTCATTGCTTTAGCATTTATTCTGCAGTGTCAGTATTTTTTCTTATTTTTAAAGTTTTGCTACTCTTTCTTTTACTTTCTTAGAATAATTTTTATACATTTGAACCAGACAAAGCGAGAAAGTTACTTCTGATACCCAACATCAATTTACTTATTGTGAAAACAAATTTCGGAAAATTAATAACAAATTAGCAAAGTTAAAAAATTATAACTTCTGAACATGATTGAAAATGTTTATTATATGAAAAGGAATGGAGGAAATGGTCCGATTTAAATCAAATTGTAGTACGTGTATTTAGTTTCTAGTAAAAGTATTATGCACTGATTTCCATAAGAAAAAAAATTTCAAAAATTAAAATTTTTCTCCTAAAGCTTATTTTTTCTTCGCTTGAAAGTATCTAATAAAATTATGACCTACCTTATCTAAAGCAAAAAACAGCCTGATTGACAGATAGCAAATCATTTGCACAAATGACTGAGTGCCTTAGAATAATTTTACAAATTTAATCAATGTTTATATTTTAAATGTAACTTTTCAGTTTGTATAAAGTGGAATTGAATGGCTTACAAGTATTATGGAAAATGGTCTTGGGTAAGCGGAAAAATCTCTTAAAAAATCGTGTGGAATCGCATAATTATAAGAATCGTCAACTCTACTTGGCAACATTATTTTTCACTACTTTATTATTTCTATTTCCTACGATACTTACTTATTATGTTGTATTTACAACGTTACGTTTGTGCATTTTTACTTTCAACGTGATACTTAGAGTTGCGCGACGTCATTTATTAGAATTCCCATTTGAATTGTTGGTACGATGGTGTTTGGGCAATTTTTCAGATATTGGTAAATATTTACGATAAAAAAAAAAATTCTAGTGGATGATGACAGATCCTCAAAAACCCTGCATCACTTAACTGCAATTTCTCGAAATTTTCGGGCGAAAGAATCTTAACCGATTTAGAAAATTATTTTATTTGTTTTGCTTTATTGTTCATGGTACACAACCATTACGTCCTGCAGTTCAAGTGGTGCAGAGAATACTTTAAGAATTTGATATAAGAAATAAAACCAAATTAATTATAAAAATTCACTTATTTTAATATTAGAAGCCGTTAAATTGGAACATTTTAGTGTGCCTTCAACAATGACAACAACAGCAACAATTCTAAATCCAAAAATGTTTATATTTAATGTGAAAATACAGCCATCACCATTAAGTCGAGTTTTCTCATCTGCCAGTGGGGTATTACAAGAATTGAAAGCTCAAGATGAAAATTCCATTAAAGAGATATTTCGAAGAATTTTATATGGTACATTGTAATTATTAATAAATTCTCATTTAAATATTTTACAATTGTATTTAACTACTTCAATCAAAGGAAGATATGATTTTGGTATTCACCCAATTAAGCCATCACGTACCATACTGTACCACTAAATATGATAAGTTCATGCTGTGTAGTATGCCATTGTTTTGTATTTGCCAAACTTAGAAACTAATACAAGATAACTAAATGACTTCTTATATCTAAATACTTTTAATAACAGAAAATGCAAATTATCCTATACCATTGATCGATGCGTATTGCCTCCAAGTCGTTGTACAAACTGTAAGAAAATGTGAACAATATGTATCGATTATATTGGAAAAATTTATATTAATGCAATAAATAAGAACATTATAAAGGGTTGTGGCCGACTTTTATATTGCCCTCCACTACTTTGCTCAATGTGATACAGAAATTACGGCCATGAATACAAAGTAATTCTTAAATGATTTGAAAAATACACGTTATTTGGAGAGGTTCTCAAAAGTGATCCTCCCGATGTAAACCAAATTTAATGCATATTAATTACGTCGATATACCCAAAGTATCAATACCATGTACAAATTACCTAAAATCCTGGATGAGCTTCAAAAAAAGGACCGATCTACATCAAATTTGTACATACACATTTAATATGTTCAAATATTATTTTGTGCCGAATTTAATAAAAACTATTCAAAATTGAAATATTCTTTATAGCAAACTTACTTGGATAGAAATTAGACGGACAAGCTGAAATGATACTAAAATACTTCTGATTCATATAATAAAGCCATTTATCTAACCTTCTTCCAGGTGTTACAAACATTTGCATTAACTTATAATATCCTTGTAATATAAGTGCTGCAGGAGATAATAATAATGAATAATAAGAAAGTTTACAAATCCACTAACGTTAACATATTGTGTGTTAACTTTTTTAACAACAAGGTGGCAACGCCAAAACGAAAAGCTAAATGTAATGTGAAACAGAATGGGCGACAATTTTATTGAAAGAGTACGCCTTACTTGGATAGATTACATTAAGTCAACAGAAATTTAAAAAAAAAAGGGAGATTTGTTACATATAAAAGAAAAGAATTCAAAAATTAAATATGTCTTCTTATGTGGCTAGGAAAGGTCCTCTAGTCTTTTCGCAATTGGGTAAATGGGCCTATAATCTTTCTGGCTTTAATCAATATGGATTGCATCGTGATGATTGTTTGTATGAGAATGAGGATGTAAAAGAAGCTATACGACGTTTACCACGTAAATTATATGATGAACGTAATTATCGCATTATGCGTGCATTGCATTTGTCAATGACGAAAACTGTATTGCCTCAAGAACAATGGACTAAATATGAGGAGGATGTTAAGTATTTGGAACCCTATTTGAATGAAGTCATCAGGGAGCGTGAGGAACGTGAAGATTGGTTAAAAAATCACTAAATAAACCATCATGAAAGTAACCTTATCATAGTTTGATATTATAAATAGTTTAAAACATCCAACAGAATTCAAATAATAATATAAAAAATTAATAAATAACAAATAATTGTATTAATAAAGGAGAAGGAAATATAAGTCGAGTGTTGTGTGTTACTTTCGAGAGCTTAGAGTTTAAGTGCCAAATTTAGAGTAGATATTGGCCATGTTTGTCGTGTCTGTTTACTTAGACATTGCAGTATTATCTATGTTCCTGGCTCTAGAAGTTTTAGAATTCTTACAAACCCTGAAGGTCTTGACTTTTGATACCTGAAAGCAGCTATTCTTTTATTTTACCCACATCTCTTGTAACTTGCTATTGACCGACCCAATTTTTTCAATGAATGGTCCAATTAAAATTTTATTCTCCAAATTGCAGAAATGAAATTTAGAGTATAAATTTCTTAGACTATCAAGTAAGTAAGGCCGCGCTCCCTAAAGTAAAGTGAAAATATATGATGTTTTACTTGATACCCAGAAACTCAGAACATATAAATAAAATGGCATCTAGGCATAACTAGACATAAACATCTAATCGAATTCTGAACAAAAGTCGGCTAAAATCCAATTCCTCTTTATTATTGTTATTATTTTTTTCGCTATTCATATTTTACTTATAATTACATACAGACTGTTAACAAGTGGCAATAGTTACCAGCTACGGACATCATGCATAATGCAGTATCTTTTGCATGAATGGTGTATTAATGAAAGAACCTAATAGAGGTACACGTGCTAGAAAACCAATAGCTACCGGTAGAAAGCCACTGAATAATACGAAAAATCCATAAGATTCTACTATCATACCAATGATGGGAAAACCCCATAATACTACGAAAATACCACCAAAAAATGCTGCTGTTCCTCTAATTTTATGCCTTTGAAAGAAGAAGCGAAATGTACGCTCAATGCCAATCACACAACCTAAACCAGATAGAAATAATATATTTCCAATGGCTAAAAGGCCTTTGTCGAAAAGAAAGAGAACGCCTAGAAATAAAAATGAAATACCAAATCCCGCCAGGCCAAGTCCAATTTTTTGTAAATCTGTCACTTCCAACATGTTATTTGTACTAATGAACACAAATTTTTATAGAGTATAACATTAACACAATTTCAAAGCATTTACACGTAAACGTTACTTTTTTTTTAATATTTTGTTTATACAAACAGCTGTTCTTTAATTTATATATGTGGCACCATCTATATTTAAATTTTTTTCTACGTAATATACACTTTTATATAAAGATATAATTATATTAGATATTTGAAACAATTACAAATAAGAGGCTACATATTGGAACGGGTTCTTGATTCCATCGTAAAATTCTATTTAATTTTATGCTTTAAAATGTAATCTAAGCTTTTCAAATTATTCTTATCGCGTACATTCTTCTTATTTTATACAAATTAACGGAGTTGATAACTTCACTTATATTTATAATATAAATTGTAAAAAATCGAAAACTTACTTTGTACAGAACAAAGCGCAAATTTTTTCAATATCTTCTTAAAGTTTATCTCTCTCTCTCTCTACTTTTTTTCTCTCTCTTCTTCTTCTCCCTGTAATTTTTTCTCACTCTTTTGTAAACATATATGTTTCACATGACAGCTGATGTTGTTGTTTAACTGAGATGTAAAATACAAAAACAAAACAAAACTGAAAAAACAGAACAAGAAAGTAGGAAAGTCTTTCAGAGACGATCTTTATTCTGCAATTTATTTTTTGTAATTAATAAACAATTAAAATAAAAGAATCGCGAACATGATCTCAGGAATAAAAGTTACATTACATGAAACAACGAAACGAATATTACAAAACTAATTAGAATTTATATATATATTTGGTGTTGTGTTGTGTCAGTTAAACCATTAAAATATATTGGGATGAATTGATTGATGTTCATATGTTTATATAAAATGTATAAATAAAATTAAATCATGGAATATATATGTATATATACATATATATATGTATACAAATATATATATATATATAAATGTTTATGATAAAACAAGTTTGACGATCGTTTAGTTTAAATAAAAGGAGAAAAATAAATATCGCTTACCTGTTCTTAGTGTATTTGGTTATTGGAACAAGTGATTAGTATTTAATCAAGCCGACTTAACACAAGTCGATACATCTTTTTTTTTTAAATTAATAGACTTCAAAAGAAACAACAACATCAACAACAAAAGGCGAAACTCTAATTCTATTTATGCAAAAAAGTCTACCTTAAAAGTATACATACATATATGTATGAATATAAATTTAAATAAATGAATTGAATGTTGCAAAAAAAGTAAAAAAAATAAAGGAAAAAGTAAATAATAAGAGAAAACAAAACAAACCTTACAAATTTATTCAAGGTTTAGATTCTTTCACAATTCTTTATGAAATTTTCCATGTTTCCATGTGCATCCGCATCTAAAATCAAGGTAAAGGTTGAGCCATAAGTTAATTAATTAATTTTTTATATAAATATAAATATCTCTATACATGATCATTTACTTATTCTTATATAAACATACATATTTATTTACAGATATTCTTAAATACAAAAAAATCAACTCAATTTAGTTGCCGTTTAGATAAAACTTCATCGACAATTTATCATCCATCTAAACCGGTTTGTGATGTAGTCTCTTTAAATGATTCTGATAAACATGCCACAGTTACAGCATTAAATTATCATCGTAAGAATTCTTTAAATGATGTTTCACTTTATGCCGATGATAATTGTGAAAGGTAAGTAAGTTATTTAATTGTACAGCTCTCTCAAGCCATAGAATTTCAAGGATAAGGAAATGAAAAATTAATAATAATTAATAATTAAAAATCATAATAATTATAAATAATACACTGCGTAGTAAAAGTGAAATATTATTTTAAAAACATTTTTTTTTGTTCGATTTTCATTTTTTATATATTTTTGTAATTAGTTACTTAAATGTATAATATTATTATTAATTATGTTAATAAATGTATACGTAATTAAAACTATTAACAATAATACCAGCCGACATAATAATAATAATAATAATAATAATAATAATAATAAGCATTCCAATTACATTGCCATTGTAAAATAGACGCTATGGTACACACAGTACAGAAAGCAAATACTGTCTACATTAGAAACCTTATAAAATGTACATGATAAATTGTTTACATGTATAAAATATCGATCAATAAGTCTCTGTTTTAATCGATCGTTACACTTTTAAAGTTTCACTCAATCGATCGTAATAATCATATTTGAAATACTCGGAGTTGATAAATAAACTATGAAGATATTTCGAAAAGTTCGATGGCTTTAGCTTTATGCACTTTATTTACACCTTTTTAGCCCAGTTTTTGTTTCAAGTATTTATCCAATGTTCCATCTATTATCTTACAACTACTACGAAAATCATAAAATTTAGGTAAGTAGCATTTGAAAAGCATAAAATTTAGTTCCCTTAGATTCAAATTTTATAATCATTAATTGTTCAGATATTTAACCAGATATGAGGCTGGTAGAGGATTTATTGACCAACGTATTTACACATATCAGAAATAACATGCAAATATATGCAACATGTCAACCAATAAATCATTAGCCCACAAACCCTAAATACTGTCAATTTTCAAATACATATCAAATCTTTATAATGCTGTGACAATTAGTATACAGATTATGGTGACTTTGAAGGCCACAAGTTTTTCTTTTTGTTTGTGATTTTTAAAGTGTTAAATAATTCTCCGTGAATTCATTCCCCGTGTGACAAGTCTGTACAAACAAGTACACTTAAAAAATTGCCTCTCACTTATCACACTTTTCGTATTTGGTCACGCCCTCCGCCATCCAATTACAACATATGCAACCTACAGCAAACTGTCCACAATTTATGAAATTTTTTCATATAACTCATTTGATTTGTCTTTCAGATTCGTCATATCTAAAATTTAAAATGTTTCATGTTTGTCAATAGTTATCAATGTATTGATCTAAACATGAGTGACATGATATATTGAATATAGTAGACCACTTACGTATTAGGCCATTCATTTATTATTGTTGAAGCGGTCACGTTTCAAAAATAAAACAAAATAGATTCATTTACGTTAATGTATTGATTTTAATTTATTCCATAAGAAATTTTCAAATTACATTTAAATATTGATTTCCTTTTAATTGATAGCGCTACAATTCTTTATTGGTATATTTGACGTTGATGAATAGAAATTATGAATTTATCTATTTTTAAATTTAATGGCTCAAAGTAGTATATCGAAATATTTGTATTGAGATATTTGTATGTAAAAAAATATGTCACAAATCTTTAAACTCACATATTCTACATATATTCTTAATGGGGGCAACCAGTCCCGAGAAGTACTTGCTCAACTGGGAGTGGCTCATGAGATGGTCGTTTATATTGCCGGCCATCAGAGGGCGTCATTAATCACGAAATCCGACCAAATTTTTTTATTTGGTACCACGGCATCACCAGTTTTAATAAAGCCCATCGTGCTGATATTGAGGTTGGCTTTGTGAAGTCTGTGGTGCCCATATCGGAAGCGCAGCTCGTTCAAACATATATATGCTTATCCTGCAGGGTCCCATTTCGCGAATAAAATGGGTAGCTGGGCAGGCTTATTGAGCTAACCAAACTAAGCCAAGAAGTAATAGGAAGGTTCCGAATCTAGATACCAAAGATTAAGTAATATATATAAGATGCAATACAGGCTTTAAATTGGTAGCTAATCGTGACAGTAAAATATACCTTATGTAGGTGTTTACCAATGCTAGCCCTCATTTGTGAAACATGCATGTGAATTTTGTACCATGCAGTTAAGCCTTCACGGCATGGTACCATGTACCATGTAAAACACATATTGAATATATTTTTAAACAGCATTACATTCTGAATAGATCTAGCCAAGACAGCAAGACGACAATTTGTTTCCCAATATAATATAAAGATTTTTCTGAATGCAATAAATGCATTGGAAAATTATTTATCTGCATAAAATTTTGCACGCAAATTGATTTTGCAAATGGGTTAAAGTGCCTTAACAAGAAATCTGTAGTTTTTTAAGAGAAGCACTTATTCATTTTTTATATATTGCTTTTAAATTGTATTCGAGAGATTCGAATCCACTAAAATATAATTTTCTTATACGATTTAGTCTAATATTATTACTCCTTATGGCATAGCATGGTCCACTTTTTACAATTTCACCATTCACAGTTTATTTAATTAGTGTCATCTTTAAGAAGCATAGAGCACATGAATTTAATTTAATTAAATTATACTTAAATATTCACCATACATTTCTGGAAGCCACAAAAAAAATTATACAGTTTATTTCCCTGCTTCAAGGTATAATGTTAGTCCATAATTACAAAACACTTTCAGTTAAGATTTTACACTGCTTTCTACTAAACCTTCATTTCTCTCAAAGAAAACAAAAAAACAATAAGAAGGGCATTAATAAAATAGGATTACACTTGAGGAAAAGCAAATTTCTTAAAAGATTATTATTTAAAAAAGGACGTTCCAAAAAAAAAAAAAAATTAAGTAAATAAAAAACGAAAAAGCTGAAGTAACTAAAAATAGAGAAAGATAATAAATTATAAGATAAAAGTTTATTAAGTGTCTGCCCCCAGTATATTCATATAACGAGAATATTGAAAAAAAAATATCAAACCATTTGGAAATAATTTATAAAATTCTTCATTTACAACTCATCATTAATTAATTGATATTTCAATAAAACTGTAAGAAGACAACAAAAAAAAAAGAAAAAATCAAAAAAAAAATCTCTAAGAAAAAAAAAAGTAAAAAAAGTTAAAGAAAGAAAAATGCCTGAAAAGTATGAGTATCGTCAACAAGCAATAGATCAATTGGATTTTGAAAGTGACGATGAAGAAGAAGAATTACAAGCGATGCGTAGCCGCGTCCAGCCTTTAACTCAACGTTATGCCAATATGCCTCAATTAGTACAAGAAAATGATCAAATAGAACAAGATTTTACAATAAATGATGAAGATGATAATGATGAAGGGACTGATAATGATGATATGGAAGTGGAAAATGTGTAAGTCTGTATTGTTTTTTTTTTTGTTTTGTTTTTTGCCTTTTTCTTTTATAAATATTTAAAACTTCGAATTAGTCATTTGTTATTAAAACAAATTAGTACACTTTCTTCAAATGACAACGGTAAAAATTACATGTAGAAATGTTACTTGTAAAATGATGATCATCTTATTTCTAAAGTATAAAGTAGATTCAATGTATCAATCAATGTATGAATGTGAATGAATATAAAATGCTATAGAAAATATCTTTAATTCTAGTTGGATAAAGTGCAATATAAAATTATGCCAAATGATTAAGAATTTGGCGTACACAATCATAAATCTTTAGTGTTGGAAGATTATAATTTCATACTTTAAGTAAGTGTGTAATAAGAATCACAAAGTAGTCAATAGAAAGAGTATAACAGAAATTTTAATATGCAATCACATTAGAATTGTAAATACATTGTAAATAAATATATTTGTAATATAACGGTTAAATAAGTCAACAATTTACATAGCCATTCATTTTTGATCAATAAATATCAATTTCGTAGTGCCATCCATATTATATTTGCTGATGAAATTTTTTACATTTTTCAAAAGAGTCATTCAAGAGACTCGTACTGAGTTTTAGAGTTTTTTTTTTTTAATTTTTTTGGTGCGCTTTCTTCAATTGTTAGTTTTTCTGTATTTGTATTATAATTATAATGGATTTGCATTACAATTTCTTTCTCTCCATATTTAATTTTTAAAAAACATTAACCGAAATCCTTTTTCAATTATTATTCAATTATTTTGAAAAATTTCATATTTCAACTAAATCATTGGATACGTGGCTTTTGAAAGATAGTGCGCCATAGAAATTTTGCCATGTAGATGCAAAAGCAAAAACTTATTGATTTATGTATTATATAAATATAGATGCCGGCATTCACATTTTCGTCATATTTCATAATATAGCATACATACGTATGCCGCACAGGTGTCTATGTATTTATATATAAATATTTACATATGGCACACAGTAAAGAGAGTTTTATAAAATACTTTGTACGCATACTCTTCAGTTGTGAGATTGGCTTGCGAGAGTTATAAGTTAAACGTTCATTACTTTTGCATGCTACATCACATTGCGTTATGTTTAAGAAAGATTTTAGAAAAATTTTTCTGATCAATTCAGAAATATTTTGCGAATTTCTAAAATGTTTTAAATCCATCTGCCCATTTAATATTTCCTCTTTAACATTCATTTATTGAATTTATTATAGAGTAAGAAATTTCAGTGAAAGGGATTTGGATGGCATTTAATCCCAAACAAGGGCCATTTCTAATTCTGTATATTATATTTCTCCAAAAAGTCTTTTCTTGAGACATATTTATTATCTTAGGCATGGAAAAGTTAAAGTGGAAGGAGTAATTTCCGTTGAATAATACTAAATCAAATCATTTTGCTTTTTCGCTTAAGGTTTTATAAAAATCTCTTCAGTTAGACAATTTATAGAACTCCTTTTTACTAGAGTTTAAGTCAGCAATATTGACACGTATTCGAAGCACAATTTTTGAAATTTATTAATAAGTAAATAACATTTCCTTAAGGATACATTTTTGAAAGTTCCTTTTTTCAATTCCTACTTTTCAATTCTGTTTTTTTTTCTTTCTTTTTTGTTTTTTTATCTTTTTAATTTTTTGGCGGCACAAAGTAGGGTATTCAATAGTGTTTACTCTACTTCTATGAAAACAATTGAAGTAATATAAAGTTTGCATAGTGAGAGTTGTAAGTACAAGCAGCGTCAAAGGATTCTCTTGTGATTGCAATTACAATGAACGCATTCTTATTTCTTTGTTGTTTGTAATTTTTCATACGCTTATGAATTTAATCAAAAAAAAAAAAAAAAAAAAACAAGAAAAAAAACCAATAAAAATAAATCAAAAGCAAATCAAAGAAAATAGAAAAATGAGCAAAAGTAAAAGTAAAATCCTACTACATTTTATTATTTCAATATTAGAGAATTTATATGCCCATGACATAACTTTCAGTTACTCGTGAGGGTTTTCTGTGATTAGTTCTCAATGATAATTTTACGGATTAACATTTAAACGTTTCATTTCTTACTTACCTTTGTTTTCTTTTTGCTTTTTTTACCTTGCTTCTGTTTTTTGTGTTTATTATAAAAATGTGGACCATGAAAACTACAATTAAAAGTACAAAACAAAAAAAAAAAACCAAAAAAAAGAAAACAAAAAACAAAAAGGAAAGCAAACAAATGGAAGGCATAAAAAATTATTATTAAAAGTTAATTCATATTAAATTACACTGCAATTAAATGCAATTTATTATAATAATAAAATTAATCTCCCTTCCACCACCATCCTCCCCCGACCCCTCACCACAAAAAGAAATAAATGAATAAACAAATAAAGAAAAAATTACCCGCAACATTTGAGCTATCAATTATTATAAATAATAAAGAAAAATGAAACAAATGAGAAAGTTGTAAAATATCTGAATTTCAGAATATCAAAATATCAGACTATCAAAATGTTATAATAAATAAACAATTACACAAAGAAAATCAAACGAACGTAACGATAAATAAAGAGTCAAAGAAACATTTAAAATTTATGGTGAATAATAAATCATTTTATGAAAAACGTTATTACATAAAAAAAAAAGCCATAAATCCTCCCAATTACTTAATGCATTTATATGCAAATTTTATTGTCTTACCTTATTTTCTTATTTTTCTGTTTTCTTTTTTTTTTTTTGTTATATTCCGCTTTGCATTCCGCCACAACACTTATGTAAAAATTTTTATAAAATATGCGTTGACATCCTTTTTAATTTTATTTCTATCAAAATTGAAAATGAATTGAAATTAAATATGGGCATTTATTTATTATGTCAAAAAAAAAAAACAAAAAAACAAAAAAAGGAGTTGAAAAAAGAAACACCGACGGATCGCTTTAAATTGTTTTAAAGCCATAAAATTTATCATTAAACGTTGAAAGTTTGTTCAAAAAAAATTTTGATGATATGAGATTTCATGATTCTAAAATAAATTCGAATTTAAATTCATTTGCTCATAAGGGAAAGCAAATAATAAACGTTTAAAAATAAAATTGGAAGATTTTACATAATGAATATGAAAATATTTTTATATCGCTTAAATTAATTTTTACCAATTTTCATGCCATCTAATTTCATTACTTCTAATTCAATTAATGAAAACGGTTTAATCTCGTGTTATTGTTAAACATTCGATTTTTTTTTTTTCTGCAATATTTTGTCGTAGGCGATTTTAGTGTTTAAAACTTTTGGCCATTTTAAATTCTATTCTTCCGTTTTGTCTATTTCATTTTTGTTCTTATATTTTTAATATTTTTGAGTTTATCTTGACTCTAAATTTTCGTTTCTTAATGTTGAAGATTTTTATTTAAATTCTATCTAAAATCTAATCATTCCAAATGATATTCACGTATACGGCTCATAATGCTCATAATGCTCATAATGCTCATAATGTTGATAATAAATTAATGTAAAATTGAATTGGATTAACATCTTAAGGGGTATTTTCAATTATTCATAATTTTTTTTTTGTAAGGACCTTCTTATTATATTAACGTCAAACTTAAACTTTCAACAATTAATGTTCCATTTTATTCCATTGTTTATCTTAAAGAGAGCAAAAAAAAATAAAAAAATAAAAATAATCATGTAAAATATGATTATGTTATGTCAATTGAGGCTAACTCCTCTGGACTCTGTTCAGAGGAAACTACATCTAAGTAAATCCCTTATTGGAATCTTATTTATCACAAGAAAATTATAAATGAAAATGAAACTTAAAGATTGACTTAAAATTTCATTTTCATTTGGCCTTTTCAAAATGCAATTAACCTAAATTTTGCTGTTAAAGAACTTTTTTTATATCCTTGAACATTTGTTTTACAAACGTCTAAATACTACTAAAGATAATTATCACATGCAGATGGGGGACTTTCATAAGATGTATCTGCCTTTTATTATATGCCAATCGATTTAGAATCATATTTTGAAACGATTTAAGTCATTTTGCTCAGCCATACGCCCATTCGTTTGGTTGTATCACGTTACAGATAGCAATTTTAAACTAATTTCATTGAAATTTGTATCGGTGTAAAAGTGGACCATTTTTGTCAACACTCTCTAAAAATTATCAAAAAATTATAAATTTTTTGATAATTTTTTTATAAAAAATATGCATCTTCTTATATTTTGACATAAAAAGTACTTGCATAAATGCCAGATTGATGCATTTTTTTTTTTGAGTCCCCTTTGTAGTTTCTTAACTTGCAATTAATTTTATTGATTTTGTAATCAAATAGAGCAAAGTGTAGTAGACTATTTAAATGTCACCTTTGATTGACTATTTCAGCTAGCAATATAATAATCATTAATGAATGGAGACCTTACTTTTTTTTTATTCTAAGGCTACATTATGAGCACACTTCATTTGTTCGATTGCAAGTTACAGTACAACTGCATCTAAAATATGCTTATGTATCAAATGATACTTGTAAATATAGAAATTACAGATAGATGGATTATTCGTTATGCGCAATTTAATTTCATCCATCATTCATTCATTAAATCAATTTTAATTAAATTCTTTTTGAGAGTGTTACATAAAATGCCGCAAAATGAATATGCCATCATATCACAATTCATATGCCATGAAATCCCTTTATGCATATAAATTGTTATATGTGTCACCAACAAGTACATATGTGGTTGATTATAGCATACAAAAACAGAACAATATTACACACGTACATGTACACACAAGCAAACGTGTTATAATGCGTTATATATGCAAAACGAAAATTAAACAGAAATTCAGAGAAAGAAAAATCAAAATCAAAATCAAAACAAAAGAAAAAAAAAATGAAAAAAATTTATGGAAAAATGAGAAAAAGTAGAAAAAGGCAAACAAGTATGTTTCTTTTGGTGTTTAATCAACACTTCAGCGTGTACGCTATATATATATGTCAATAAATATTTTTCAAATTAAGTATAGATTTACCAAAAGAAAATTTTGTAATAGAACAAGAACAACTGGCTGTAATTGATATACCAAATTATATGGTTCCTTCTATTGAGGCTAACAAAAAAAAGAAAAATTATTTAAAGTGAACGAATTTCTAAGAATTTAAGAATTTCAGGTTAACAATCAAACTAGATCGATCTATTTACTTATAATTACAGATATTTTGAATATATTGCGCCATTAAAAAATTGTTAATTGATTCTGATAGATTCTATTGTTTTTCCTCTCCAGAAAGATACTTTGTAAAATGATTGGTATAAGAATGAAGTTTATAAATTTCATATAAAATTAGATAATTTTTGAATGAATTGAATTTTCATATTGAATTTTTCATACATTTTGCTTAAGATTCTTTAATTTCATTAATGAAATTGACAACTTTTCATTTAGTATTAAACATATAAATTAAGTTAATTTGAGTTAGTAAATTTCAACTTAAATCTTAATTAACTGTAATTTGTGTACTGGTCACTCACTCTGGTCAAAATGTGTATTAATGTAATTTTAGAAAAAACTTTGGCATCGAATTGATCGAAGTATTTTAATAAAGCCAATTCCGTATATAGAAAAAAATTATCTTACGTTTTTTGTTAATAATCGGTATAAACATGAAATTTTCATACAAGATATATCTTGTTTTTTTTTTTAGCTTTTATAAAAATCAAAAATATTGCAAAATTTTTTCAAAAAAATTCAATATCATATTGATGATGATGGGATATTTAAAAGTCGACTTTCACTTGCTTTAGTTGTTTACTTTCCGCTTAATTAAATATTTTGACAACATCCGTTGCTGAGAGAGATCTCTTATCAATAAAAACAAGTAAAAAAAAATTACATTTGCTAAAAGCTAAATCTTAGACACTCACCATCCAAATACTGCCTTATATCTGATACATGCAATAGAATTTGTCAAAATTGTATTTGCATTTATAGAATCATGGCAACAGTATCAGTTGTCATTGACAAAGAATAAAGGAATGTAAAAAATTGTTTTTTTTTTATATCGTACACTGTGGGCGTATCTTTTCACAGATTTAAATCATTAAATCATTTTCAAATTTGGCCTTAGCCCAAGAACTTACAACATTTAAAAGAATGTTCATAAAAATTAAGCAGACAGATGAACAAACGAACAGCAATGCCGATTGATATCGTTTCAGAATTTTATTGTGTGACATTTTCTGGTTGCATGTTACAAAGATTTTAAGAAAATTGATATGCCTACAACATTTGATGAAAGATCTGTAAAAAAGCAATTAATTATATATAAATAGAGATGCGTGTAAGGAGTGCAGTAGTAAGATAAAGTGCATTAACGTTTCTATCAGAAATGTTAAATGCTTTACAGCAACATAATTCCCATAGATTACAACACTCTTTTATTGTAAACAGAGACAAATTAAATATGAATTCATTTTTATTTTACACAAGAATGATTTTACACATTACTATACAATTTACTTACCTGCATTTTTTCACTTAATAATATTAATATTATATTTTCCTTTTGTGAGATTTGAAAGTAAATTAATTTTCAATGATCTTTATGACAAAAAAAAAAAAAAAAAAAAGAAAAAAGAAGAAAAGAAAGGAAAAAAAGGTCACACTTCAATTAGTTCATTTATTGATTAAGAAAAGAAAAGTAAGAAGAGAAAAAAAAATTGAACTATCCTTCGAGCCGGATTTGAACCAGCGACCTATGGATTTCTACAACAGATATCAATTTATACCATCTACAGTCCACCGCTCTACCAACTGAGCTATCGAAGGTTGATTATTCAAATTTTAAGCTACAATCATGAATCTTATCTATTTTATAGACAAATAAATATAAATCGAAACAATAAGAATTTTTTTTTATTATCAAATAAGTAAACTGAAATGTACTACGGATCAAGTCTTTTGTATATCAATGATAAATTTAATGATCTTGGGATTTAAGAAGATCGTTAAACTTAGGACTCATTTAAGATAAAGAGTGTTTGTTGTGTTTTATTTTGAATCACTAGGACATTTCTAATAATGATGTAAAAATATTTCAACCATTTGTAGCATTTTGCATCAAATGATTCGCTGATTGCCATGGGCTAATATTAAAAGTAAATATGAACAAAAATTTCATATAATTTCCGCAAAAATAGAATAAAAATAAAAACAAAAATTTATTGCGAAAACTCTATTTTCTCTATATCGATGTATTTGTAAATACAAGATATACAAGATAGAAAAAGAAAAAAAAGGCAACAAAAGTAAAGAGATTTGTTGAAATCTATTTATATAAGTGCTTCATATAGATGGGATGGTAATGTTAATACAAAAGAATAAAAAATTCAACATATAAAAGAAATATTGTTACAATTTTTAAATTCATTCGTATCTCTCCATCCAACACCCAAGAATAATATTTATTTTACCAAGTATAGCAAAATGGAAGAGTACACTATTGAGAAAGCTTTTGTGATATCCATTAAAAAATCCATTACGTCTTAAGTAGAAATGTATATTTTGTATACTGCACATATTTAAAATACTTAAAAACCAATCAAGTACCATGTTACATATAAAAAAATATATTTCAATTCATTTCATTTCATTTCATTTCATTTCATTTGATGATATATTTATAAATTAATTGTTTAAGACTTTGGTATTGTCGTTGTTGTTGTTGCCTTCAAAAGTTGAAAAACTTACACTTTCAATAGATTTAATAGAATTTGTAATATGCCAATATTCTTGGGCATATATACATACACATACACATACACATACACATAGAGACACTCACATAGAGACACTCACATACAATCTTTACATTTAACTATTAACACTTTTTCATGGTGAACTGGAAATTCGTTTCAACTTGTTTGTTATTTTTATGTTACCTAAAAGAAGCCCTACGGAAACAATATTGAATAAAATGTACAAAAAACGAACAAAAAAAAAAGAAAGCCAAACTAAAAGAGAAGTAAAAAAAATTAAAATTATAGTCACGCTAATGTACATGCTGCCAGTGTACATTACATTACACTGCATTACACTGCATTACACTGCATTATTAGTGCAGGAGCATAACGAAGAGTATTGAGCGGGCAATAAAGTGTTGCGTAAAATTGTTTAGATTGCATGTACATTGATCTACTTAACTGTTTCAGATATTATGCTCTGACAATTTGTAAAAATAATAATTTTATTCTGGCATCTCTTCAATTACAGTTGGACCATGAACCATGGACCATGGACCATGAACTTTTATGGAAAATCATCTGTAAAAATCATGTAATTCAAATCACAATTTTTGATAGTTGCACCTTTTCTTCAAGCTTCTCTCCCATGGACGACACATAACCATTTGAATATTGCCAAAGAGTTCCTTGAGTAGGGCCATTATTTTCAAATTTATCTAAAAATCAGCTTAAAATAAAACAAGTACAAAAAATTATATTTTGAGTGGGATCAAGTACCACACCATGATATTATGATTTAGAGCCGGTTTCAATTTTTCAAAAAGCAAATAAAAAACGTAAAGATAAAAAAGTGATAATTTAGTGTTGAATAATTTTGCGACGACTTGACTAATTTGCAAGGCCAGTTATTGCAGATCAATAGCCTTACTACTTGTACAAAATTATAGTTCTATCGTTTGCAGTTTGCAAATAATGACTCCAAAATAAAAAAACCACAAAAGTGGCCTCAGTTGAGGGCGTGCCCTTTAACCGATTTTGTCAAGAACCAAGCTCAATATGTTTTTTTTGCGATCGATACATACAATAACAATACATGGACAAACAGGCCGAAATGTATAAATCGTTTCAGACACTTACTGGTTGGGTTATACAAATATAATGACAAAATGAATATACCCCAACTTCTGGAAGGTATGGAATCCATCAAATGCGAAATACTGTAGAATCTCATAAAAGTTAAATGTTTTAAAGACATTAATCAAAATAAAAATGGGTGCCAAGGCCATTTATTATTAAAAGAAGTCGGCAATTACTTAATTGCCAACCTAAGATATAAGAAAGTATATTTACTCAGCACATATTTGATTAAAAAAAATGCTACGTACCTTTTCCATTATTCAATTAGTTATAGAAAATTCATCGAAAGCAAAAAAAAATGTGAATATTTTTTTTTCCAATTAAGGAGAAAAAGAATCAATAATTTAAATGTATACAATATAATGCGAAAATAAAAACAAAAGCAAGAACAAGAACCAAAACAAACCAACAAAAATGTACTCGCCTATTTTAGCGATTACAAACTTCATTAACGGGTAAAAAAAAAAATAATTTGCATAATTAAATAATTATGTTAATAATAACTAAAAATAATATACTAGATCTTTTGTGCTCTATGCTCACCAAGCAAAAGATTAAAGTATGTGATACTTTTATCAAAATGTTTGTACAAAAATTCATTATTTATTCGCATTAAATTTTTAGATAATTCTCGTCCAAGAAATATTGCACATCATTCAAATCGTTGAAGTGACATGCCTTTTAAGGTGTCGCCTATTTGGTGTGCCTTTTAAGTACACTTTAAAAAAAAAGTGACTTAATATATTTCGTATTTATTTGGTTCGTGTGATAGAAACTGTCCATTTGTAACTGTCCATTTAGGGGAAACAATAAAAATTGGAAAATGTTTTTTGCTTGTTATACACCCATTTTCTAAAGGTACGTTCCTTGTAAAGGAAAAAACTAAAACTACTATGATCTATGATAAATTGAAGACACAAAATGGACCAAGCGTTACAAAAACATAGATCATTAAACTTTGGTCTCAAGCAAATGCCATTTTCTTTTTTCATTATTTAACGATTTAGTTAACGATTCGCCAAATTAAACCTTGTTTAATTACTTTTATTCACTGTTCTTTTTTCTATTTTTCTTTTTTTTTTTGTTTCTTTAATTGAAAATTAGTTGCCTTTCAATTATAGACATTTGACTAGATGAGGCATAGCCGATATGACTAAAAATTATAATCTTTAAGATTAATTTTCAGCTATTCCAACATCTTGCCAAATTTCTTAATTGTATTGGAAAGTTTCTTTTCCCAGTTTACTTTCTTCATTATATTTTCTCTTTCGGGATATTTTTTTTTTTGAGACATTTTTAATTTCTTTCATCCTTCTAAATACTTTTCTATGCAGTTTCATTTTGAATATTTTCCTTTTTGTAATTTTTCTTTTTTTTTTGGATTGGTTGACACACTTTCAATTCTAAAATACAACTAACCACATTTACTATAATCATTTGAAATTACGCTTATTCCTTAAATTCTTGTAGAAAACTTTCTATAATTTTTACTATTTTTTTTATTTTTTATTACACTTCTTCGTAAATATTAACCAAAATTAATTGGTAGAACAACAAAAAAATATAATAATATGAAATTTAGATCGTAGGTGAATTTTTTGATATATTCGCTAAAGTGTGCTTAACTAATTACCACAAAATGCCAAAAATACTAATAATAATTTGCTGTTACATACATCAATAAATCTTAATAATTTTACATTTATCCATTCGTTATGACATTTCTTGTTATTACGTAGAAACTATGCATATATTTATTATGAATTTTACATTTATATTCGTTATTACATCGTATTCGAAATAATTACGATTTCTTGTATTAGATTAGAAACATATTATTCATTATCATTATTGACATTTCGTTGTTATTACGAGAAACTGTGTATATATTTAATGAATTTTAAATTTATCCATTCGTTATTGACGATTTCGTTGTTATTAAGAGAAACTATGCACATATTTAGTGAATTTTACATTTATTCATTCGTTATTGACGATTTCGTTGTTATTAAGAGAAACAAACTATGCATATATTTAGTGAATTTTACATTTATTCATTCGTTATTGACGATTTCGTTGTTATTACGAGAAACTGTGCATATATTTAATGAATTTTACATTTATCCATTCGTTATTGACGATTTCGTTGTTATTACGAGAAACTGTGCATATATTTAATGAATTTTACATTTATCCATTCGTTATTGACGATTTCGTTGTTATTAAGAGAAACAAACTATGCATATATTTAGTGAATTTTACATTTATTCATTCGTTATTGACGATTTCGTTGTTATTACGAGAAACTGTGCATATATTTAATGAATTTTACATTTATCCATTCGTTATTGACGATTTCGTTGTTATTACGAGAAACTGTGCATATATTTAATGAATTTTACATTTATCTATTCGTTATTGACGATTTCGTTGTTATTAAGAGAAGCAAACTATGCATATATTTAGTGAATTTTACATTTATTCATTCGTTATTGACGATTTCGTTGTTATTACGAGAAACTGTGCATATATTTAATGAATTTTACATTTATCCATTCGTTATTGACGATTTCGTTGTTATTACGAGAAACTACGCATATATTTAATGAATTTTACATTTATTCATTCGTTATTGACGATTTCGTTGTTATTAGTAGAAACTTAACTATGATAGTATTATTTGTACTCTAAATAGTCATTAATATTTTCAATTATTCTATAAAGTTTTATTACTTTTTATTTATTCAATTATTATGTAAATCGAAGTATTAGGAAATCTTTTTTGTAGTAATTTGGTCATAACCAAAAGTAAATAACAAAAATCTCACAAAGTACGTGGTATTATTGAGCTACTCAGATATCTTGTTGTATGAAGAGTTATTTGTTTTATTAGTTTGCCCAACCAACATTTACCTAATGGATTTACAATTTGTAAGAAATATTTAGTACATTTCCAATGAATTGACAACAATTTACGTTTCTCTTTACTTTTTTTAAATTTTCATTAGTTGTGAGTTAGTCGTGAGTTACTTTCAATGGAATATTAAAAATTTATTTAAATGTAGAACTAGGTTGCTTAAATATACTTTAATTCCCGAACATTCCATTTTGTTTGGCATCTTTACTTTTAATGGATATATTTATTAAACAAAAAGTTCCCTTCAATGAGATATAAAATATTTGATGTAGAACCAGTAAATTAAATAAATGTGCTGCTGTACGGTATTGCAATGTTTGTCTGTCTAAAAATCGAAAGCTTTAGTCATGCGCAATATTCCAACAATGGTTATTCAAAATTTACTCCTCAGTAATTCAATGTAAATTTCCGATTTGAATTTTGATGAAAATAAAAATAACAGTGCATGAATAAATGTAATGCTTGTTCAGCGAGAAAAATCTGAAATAGAAAAGACTTATTTCATATTAAATCGATTGAAATTTATACCCAGCAAAAACTTTCGGTTACTTTCTGGTGAATGGAAGCGTACAAACTCGTGTCGCCGTTTAACAACTCAGCATATTTTTTAAAATGGTAGAATTAACAGTGCTTGGCGTAGGGTATTAAATGGTCGTCCTTGACGTACAATAGTCCTAATGTTCTTAATTTATTTAGCATGTTTATTGTGTTCTATAGTTGATATTAAATTTTTCAAAACAAGTTCATTATTAATCAAACTGAGTGAAGACGGTCCGTTTTGTAGAATAAACAAGAAAAAACTTTATAAGCGGTACGTGTCGACTCTTAAATATCCTACACCATTTTGCCTAAGTACAAGTAATTAAAGTCAAGTAAGCCCACAAAAAAGTAAAATTTTAATTATTAAAAAAGTTCGTTATATGACGAGAATATTCAAAATGTAGATCGATCTCAAATAAATTTGATAAACATATTTATTATATTAAAATACAATTTAGTGTAAATTGTCGTTTTATTTCGAAAAAGGCGTTATTTGAGAAATTGTCGTAAAAATAGGCTGATCTGGACACATTTTTTTTATTCTCAATTTATGTTAAAACATATTAAAAATTGTAACTTTCTTCATTTAGGGAGCTTTTTCTTTAAGAAAGACCATATTTGGGGTAGTGGCCGTAAATACGGTCAAATTTTAAACATTTTGAATAAGATTGGTCTTTGGACAGAAACACATTTATTTACCAAATTACATAAAAATATTTTTAAACTATCGTTTTGTAGCTTGTACACGGTTAAATAGACAAACAGACAGACAGGTTGAAATCGAATTAGAAATTGATTCTGTGTGGATCAATATAATAAAAGGTGGACCTATCTAAACTTTTTGTGCGTGTAACAAATATACGTATGACTTTATGGATTTTCTCTAAAAAAATATATATATAAAAGTAGAATAAAACTTGTACATTCTCCATCTTTATAAACGCATGAGATATTCTTATCTTCTTGTTCTTGAAGTGCATTAAATTATTACGCTTTTCTTTTTTTTTTTTTATGTAATATGTTGCAAAAAATTTTTGTCTTTGCTAACAACGGATATGACGAAAATTTTACCTAAAAATATAAATGTATTAATATTAGTATTTTAGTATCATACATATTCTATACATAAAATTAAATGAAATTCATTCATGGCACGTTATCTATTAGTTTTTATTTTATATGCCTCCATGAACCATGCACTGTTGGACATTTATGCAATAACAAAAATAAAATGCATAAAATGAAAAATAATCAAAACAAAGCTCGACACGTTGATAAAGAAAAATGCATTCTGTGGTATTTCAACGAAAGCATATTTTTAGGCAGTATGTGTTTCTATAAATATAAAATTATTTATGGAATTTCGTTCATTTTTATACTCACTAACTACGCTTCTGATTATACATCAAATTTGTTAAAATATTCGTAACAAACAAAATGGAAATTATTATTAAAGTTATTGTTGTTAGTTTTAAGGCTAAATTACTTATTAAAATAATTAATTATAAATCTTATAATTACTATAAAAAAGTAGCATCAAGTAAAGAGAGTAAACAGCAAAATGCTGTAAAGAAATTTTATGAAGCAATGAAAAAAACAAAGGAATGTTATACAAGACAAACGGCTACGGTATTAAAATTTTACATATTAATATCTGAAAAATAGAAAAAATTGAAAATATTTCAACTTTGTAACTTTTAAAATGAAGCGTCCAAGACTTTGTAATAAACTATAAGTTCTACAGCGAGCTAATCGCTGAAAACATTTCTCATGAAGATATTAACATTAAATTTAGTAGAAAGAATAAATTTTGGTTAATATTCAAAATAAACTGAGCCGCATAAAGGCCACAGACTCCGCTTTATAGCTTGAACTGTAAATTTAGGTTTTTTAAATTGTTTTTTTTTAAAGTAAAAATTTAAAGCTTGTCATTCATTGCTCAAGAAGTGTAAACGATAAATAGCTAAAATATTCAAATATTTATTCTAATAGTGGTTCTGCCTTCCAAATGCCTTAAAAAAAAGCTAAACTAAAAGTATTCTATTTAGAGTTCTTTACGTTAAAATGTTTAGATATTTTGATTAAATTGTGAACGTTTTCTGTCTGCACTTTTCTTTTTATTTAATGTATATAAATTTTTTTTTTAAATCCAATGTCCGAATCGATTTAAATGACAAGCACATTATCATTATTATTATTATTATCATCATCATCATCATCATCATCATCACATAAAATAAAAGAAGTAAATTAAAAGAAATCATGACGTACTCACTTTAGTTATAAAATGAGCACTTCAGTGTATCAATTTAAAAAGTTTGTCATGTGGAAAAAGAAATTAAATGCTCATAATATTATGCAAAAAAAAAAAAACAAAAAGAACAAAAATACGCATCATAAAACTATAAAACTCCACATATATATGTATATGTATTTGTGTGTGCATGTGTGTGTGTGTGTGTGTATATATATATATATATATATAGAATGAATGTACAAAAGTTTAAATATCAATTAAATGTCACTAACACAACCTACCTATAAAACAAAAAGAGTAAAAGTGAAATTAAAAGAAATATGAAAAAGCAAAAAAATGGAAACCATCATTAATTAAATGATAAAAATTCAGAATTCAAAAGCCTTGGGACCACCACTACAATGACACAAATAAAATATATATGTATAAAAAAAATAAATAAAAAATAAACAATTAAAAAAAATTATGTTATAAAGTTAAAATAAATGCATAAAATATAATGAAATTGTTCAACAATATAATAAAATTATTTATTATAAATATTTTACATAAAGATTAACAAGTATTGTTGTTGTCTTTGTTGTTGTTTGTTTGGTTTTAGTTTGTTAAACAAAAAAAAAAAACAAACAACATAAAACGAAACATACAACACGCCCACTTTTTAATTGGCACATACATTCATATACAAATAAATGTAAATTGCAGCCGTAAGATATGCAACGATTACGTGCAACATTTACACGTTCACGTACACCAACCGGTTCCGAAATGAAAACTCAAAGTAGTCTCGATGTGCCAAAACAGGTGAGAAAATAATCACATCTCAAAAACACATCAAAAACATTTAAAATTTTTTTATTTTATTAGTGTGTACGTTTCTCCCTCATTTAATCATTTTATTTGAACATTTTACCATTCGCCACGAGTCAAATATCATGCCTGACAAATTGTCTATGTTTTATATGTGATATCAAAAGGATAACTGTTCAAGTTTTTCAAAAGGTTTGCAATACTGAATACATAGCTACTGGAACGATGCAAGGATACGATTCGATCTAAACATAAGTGTCCATTTATTTATGGAGCCGAGAAAAACCAAGTCAATTCATGAGAAGTGGCTCATGAGAAGGTCTTTTTTTTAAGAAAGCGGCCTTGCAGGCGACTCATGAGTTCACACGATCGAACAAATTTTATTTAATCACAAAATGTAAAATGGAACAGATTTTCGCCTACTCATCCATTAAAATTTTCCTGTTTTATCTCTTAATCACTTCATTTTTATTGTTTGATGAAAATTTGTCTATCATATTTTCAAAAGAGTGTTATTATGTCTAACCACAATTATAAGAAACCTAGCAATGGGTATTCGAGATTTAGATGCAAGCTAATGCAACTTTCTTACTTCATGTGGGTTCAATTAAAATTTGCATCATTTAATTTTTCTTAATTATCTCTGGATAATTTGCTTATTTTATATTCTTTTTTTATTATGTTCAAGAATCGATAAACTTTAAGTTTAACAAAAATATTAATTGTATACCATTTAAATATTAAATTCATATACTTTATGTTCATCACATGAACTGGAAAATAATCCAACAAATAAAAAATAACAGCTATTGAATTTTATGACGAAATGTGTGAGATGCACTTGTTGCCACAGTTGTGTCTGCCTCTCTGTTCTTCTATTCCACTTTTTTTTTCTTATTTCCTTTGTTGCATTTTAATTTATGACATTCGCTAACATTCTTATGACGAATTCTATGTGGCGAGTGGCGAATGGCGAGTGTATACGGCGACATTTTATGACCGACCAACCATTAAACATGTCTACGAATTTATTTTTATCACGTGTTTTATGTTTGATTTCTATTTTATGCATGACAGTGAATGTTGATGTATGTGCCAATTCTTGTCATGCTTTCATCAAATTCCTTAACAGAGTTTGCCATAACAAATCTAAAACAATCTATTCATATATGACACAATTTATATGCTATATATGTAAATATTACTTCCTCTCTTAATTAATTGATTTTATGTGCAATTCAATATGTGTGATGATGTGTGATGATGTTGTGTGACATCAGGTGCGTTCGGCATCGTTTGATGAAATCAAATTAGAAGCGCAACGCTTCGCTTCAACGCACTTGATTCAAGAACATCATCATCAAACAGCAGCAACAGTAGCAGATACAACAACAACAACAACAACAACAAGAGGAGGAACAACAACAAATCCAGCACACTTTACCTTTCAAGAAACAGACACTTCAACAAAGGATAGCTTTCTTCAAGTACCTCAGTTTCAAACTCCGTACTCTAAACGTTCACATTCATTTAATGCACCAATCGCTTTAGTGGCAAGCGATGATTCCCAACATTTTTAGAAGTACCAAAATCTTCATCAAAAAGTCGCTGGGATTCATCAACGAAAGCATCACCACCACCTTCCTGTATACATTGTTTTTATTTGGAGGAGCTTGAAAATCAGAAAAATATCATGCAGCATGTTATTTCTGAATTAGGAGATTTCAGTAATGCCAGTTTTAGCAGCCTTAGTAATGATGATAATTATGATACGTCTTCTGAATGTAGCAATGATAATGACATACAGCAATTAAGCCATGATGATCATAGTGTACCGTCTCACGTACCCCTAATAGAAGTATATCATGATGATAATCCCGATAACTGTATTACCAAAACATTGGAGTTGCAAATATTACCACAACAAAGTCATGGACAGGCAATTGAAGATTCTGTTGCAACTTCAGACGATGAAGGTTTAGAGGAATCATCTGAATGTTGTCATTCATTGTATTTTGATAGAAATATATCGCTACAATCATCTTTAAGTGCCCCATGTAACATAACTTGCAATGTAACGCCAATTAACGGCGATTACCTGCCATATGATAATAAGTGTCTTATTCAAACGAAATCTTCACCGACTTTCCCAATATCACCTTATTTATCGGCTGAGCCATTTCTTACGCCTACATCTTCTATAGAATTTGTACATTCAACAACCATAAACTCTAATTTAATTATCCAACTACAAACTACCCAAATCCAAACTGATACATCCAATAAGACTACAAATCGACTCAACGAAACGTTTAATTCCCACGACATTTCCAACGATGATGAATCACAATCAATTGTAATAGATGAAAATGTTGAAAGACCAAGACGACGTTCCATCTCGCGCCAAGAAGCAATTTTTATTGAGCCAAGCAGCAATTCATTGGAAAATATATCACAAGAAGATAAACAAAATGATTCAGTGAATATAAATGATATAAGTAATATCTCTGAAATGCCTACAAGTGATTTAAGTCCATTTGAGAAACATGTTTCTGTTACAAGCGATATATATTTAAAGGTACCGGATATAAAACGTGATCGAGCTGTATCTGTAGACTCATGTTTCTCGAAATTATCCTCGAACAAAACTGAAGAATTGAAGTCAAATGGTATCGATGTCGGTGTCGGTCATGGTCTCGGTCTCGGTATCGGTGTCAATAATGTTGGCAGTAGTGATGGCTGTGATTTACTCACAGTGCCTAATACGATACGTTCACGTTCCGTAGATATTGTATTACCGACAAATGAACAAGCTTATTATAAAGCAGTAGCAATGTCCAGCATTTATTCCTCAGATCGGTATGTGCCTTCAAGTCAATCCTTTTTCTACATCTCTTGCTCTCTCAAATTTTCTCATATTTTTTTTAAAATTTTCTTTTTGTCTTTCAGAATTGTATTTTCAAATATTTTTTTTTTTCATAAATATATTTTATGTCTGTAAAATTAAAAAAAATTATTTTGCATTAATGCAAATATTTTTATATGAATTTTTATTACCCGCACTTCTTAATATTGTTTAGGAATTCTATCTATTAAGACATTTTACTTATTGCGAAAAAGAAAAATATGAACACTTGAAATATTTCTATTTATTATTATTATTATTATTATTATTATTATTATTATTATTATTATTATTATTGTTATTTGTTTGTTTGTTTGCATTCACTGTTTCTTGCATCCATGTGACATTTTGTTGTGTCACATTTATAATATCATTTCATTTTATCCTCTTCAAAAACTAAGTAAAATAATCCAGGTTACAATAAATTTGTGCTAACTTTTGTAACAAAATGACTCTCAATCATTTCAAAGTCATTTTCCAAATCGTGTTTTAAACCCTTTATAATTATTTTTACTAAAATGCATGCTAAATTTTTGGAAAAATTTTCATTAAAGCGAATGATATCAAAGCAACTTAAAACATTAATAATTTCCCGATTAAGATCTTTTTCCAAACGTTTTGTATATTTTTCAAATGTAAACTCAAGACCATAAGGCAAATTTTATGACGTACAAATTGTTTAAGATCGATGAATTTTTTGATTGTTACGCCTATCAATATTTCATATTTATCGAAAAAGGGATCCATGTGTTGCAACCAATCTAAATTTTCATAAGATTTTGCAATGAAATAAAGTGGCACATTTTATTTAATAAAACGACTTTGATTAATTATAACATTCTTATAGATTTTGTAAGTAGATTTTCTTACATACAAACATATTCAAATGTTTTTTCTTTCTCTCCCTCTTTTTCTGTTTATTTCCTTTTTTTTCTGTTATATACAAATTATGAAATATAATTATGTTCACATATAAATTTAGTACAATATAAATGCATGCATGTAATAATTTATTCGTAAATGAAAGTTCCCTTATGAATATTTTATAACTTTGCTTACTCTTCAACTTTAATGTTGTAATTAATTTCGTATAATATGAAAATATATTCATTGGAAATCATTCGAATGTATCACTTTTCAGGCGACTCTGAAATGATTTCCTTTTCTTTATGTAGTAAAATTTCATTCACAATGAACTTTGTAGCAAAGAGTTTTAATTTTATCTTCTGTAATATAAAAAACATTTGAAAATTTTTCTTTCGTTAGCGTTCGTTCTCTTTTTTCTTGTTTTGATTTTTTGAATCAAATTTTCTTATATTTGCATTATAAATTTTTTGCGAATTTTTGCTAAATCTTTCGAAATCACAAATTGACAAATATCTCTTAATGGACTCTCTTTTTCTCAAGCAGCTTTTCGGCTTTTTTTAAACTTCTATTCTTAAAAATCTGATAATAAAAGATCGAAGCTTATTTTTTTTTTTTGTTTTCGAGAATAAAAGTTTCAAAGGTTGGTTTTAATATACAACTTTCAAATGAAATCTCTCAAACTTTGTTTTTTTTTTCATTCTTACTTTTGTTTAAATTCGTACCCAAACAAATGCTCAAACAGTTGAGTACGGAATTGCATTCTATCCCCCAAAGAAAAAGAAATATGATTACAAAGAAGAAAACACTTTTCTTTTTTCTTCGCAAATAGATTTATAAATTACCTGAGGAAAGTATTTTTAAATATATTTCTTTATATAAAAATTCATTTATATAAGAATTTCACTTATTGTGTTATTCATTCCAACTTTCCCTGCCAGAATTACTTTTTTGTTCGATTTTTATATAACTGTACATAACTCTGTACATAACTATTTTCTGTTTTTTTTTTTGATTTCCTTAATAATTTCGTGAAACGTGGAACACAAACATTTCAAGAGTGCAGCCAAGAATTTTTTCTCAAATTTTTTTATTATTTGTTTATCATTTTTTTTCTATAAGCATGACACGAATGTATATATATATACATCTGTTTATATATATATAAATATATATGTAATACATTACGTAGGTATAAATAGAGAAAAGCAATTAAAGCAACAATCAAAGAGAATCAGTGCAAAAATAGTGAGTAAGTAAAAATCAGTTATATTTAACATTCTACGAATTGCAGATCAGGCGTGTAAAATGTAATTAAATAATAAGCCGTTTAACGCTGATTAGTGAGCCTCATCGAAAATTGTACAATATGCTAAATTGAAAAATAAAATGGATGAAGCAAATGAATTACAATCGAATCTCCATCACTCAGAATGAAAGTCCACTAAATATAGTTTTAAAGTTATGAATAAAAAGTTGTCGTGTTCTTTGTTCATATTGTTTCAAAAAGAAACATTACAAAGTTTTCATTAAATTCTTTAAAGGCGATATTTTAAATGATGGCACCATAACAAACGGATAGATTAGTTCCCTAGATCTAGATCTTTATTGATATCATTTATTAAGTTATAAAAAATTTTGACAAAATGAATCTGGTTGACAAATATAAAAAATTTATTAAATTGTAAGTGGCTCAAGCTAATGATGAGTCGAAAATTTACCGTATTTTCCAGAGATTTATTTTATACAAATAAATTGAAATTATCTATAATTCTCAGTTTTTCATTTTCTTTTTTTTTTTTTGTTTATTTTTTTTTAATTTTGTTTTTTTCTACATATTTTTAACAAAATAATAATGGATGGAAAGTTTATCTTAAAAAAATCTTAAATCAATTCACAAAATGCATACTGAATTGATTATATCGTATTAGTTGATGCAGTAACTAAGCTGTTAAAAATATCAAGATAATGAATGATTGCAATTAATGTACCGCGCACATATTAACTACATAATGATATTAAAAATATGACTGACGGTAAATAAATTTGAGATAGTTCTTTATCATTTTCATACTTAACTGAACGAATTCGGTCAAATAGTACTTGCTATTGATAATTTACTTTGATTCAAAAGAGTTTGTTGAATAAAATGTCATGCCGCACTTAATTTTTGAGCGTTTTATACTACTTTCATAATATTTTTGTCAATTTATTAGATCAATTGAATAATAGATCCAATATGATCTTTAGCTCATTTAAAAGTTTCTAAACAATGTTCAGGAAGAAACGAACACTGGCCGATAACACAAAATGTCGTATTTATTTTTAAAGTCAATTTTCGCATTGGGCATACCTATAGAATCTTGAAGAATTGTAAAAACTTCATTTTATGACATCTCGATTGCCCTTCAAAAGGACTTTTCGTTGCCCAAAAGAGAAAAGGAAATTACTAATTTTTGGCAACCAAATCGTACTGCATTAGTAATACTTAACGATTATAATTCATAAGTCGCTGCAGTATTTAACTAATCAAAATTTTTACTTCTCAAAATATTGCTTTGGCATAATTTGAAATGGATCTAAAACAATTCAAGTCTTTGATTTTTATTTAAAAGTTATTTCGATTTGCTAACTAAAGTTATTCTTATGTTATGCAGACTTATTGACCTATAAATTTTATAGATATTTACGTAAAAATGCACTGCATACGAATCTTTGAGTAAATGTATAAATGTAAAACACAAAAAAAAAAAAGAAAAATGAAAATGCAAAAACATTTCATTTCTCTTTAAAAGCGACAAATTTTAGGTTCTATAATGAA
This sequence comes from Melophagus ovinus, assembly GCA_023089585.1. Taxonomy (NCBI): domain Eukaryota; kingdom Metazoa; phylum Arthropoda; class Insecta; order Diptera; family Hippoboscidae; genus Melophagus; species Melophagus ovinus. Next base: position 2,365,707 of record JAKKIB010000178.1, read on the forward strand.
ATGTAATGAAATGAGAAAATATAAAAAATACGAAAAATACCGTTTATTTCTTTTTTGTGTTTTCTTTTTTTTAAATATTTTTTTATTATTTTTCATAATTTGTTCATTCTATGAAATTTTGATAGCAGCAAATGAAGCTTCAGTTTGTTGATACATTTCTAGCTAAATAATACGCTCGATATATGTAGACATACATTATTTATTACGTTCTACCCTTATTATAATATATGTATTTTATTATATATATATAGTAATAAATTGTGAATTTCTAAAATATAAACAAAAAAAATCATTGAAAAAGATGAATTTACAATTTAGATAGATTTCTCTATTGTTTTATAATTATAGTTATATATGTACAAAGTATTACAAGATAAATATTGAAATGTCATTTGAAGAAAACGTCATCTCTGTTTTTTTTTTATTATTTTTTTTTTGTTTGAATAATAACAATAATAATGCATCATAATAGTTAACTACGTAATTTGTGGAAAAAGTGTAACGTAACAATTGAATAATTTTTCATAAAAATTCTAAAATAACAAGTTTACAAAACTTAATAATGATATTCCATCGGATATATATGCCTTTCTCTCTCTCTCTCTCGCTCTGTCTCTCGCTTTATCTCTCGCTCAGTCTCTCTGATTGAATTCAAAAGCAAATCAATGCAATACGTTTTAGTTCAGTTCAATTCGATTCAGTTCAGTCCATTTGCAATGTACTAATTATTATTTGTAGATGTAAATCTATTTATCTGCGTAATAATTTCCATAATGGGGAGTTTAATAAATCTAGTTGATGCAATAATTGTACAAAATATTGAATGCGAGAAGGTACAAATATGATGGGCAGAGAATATGACAGTGAAAAGAGTCCCATAAAATTTACATCCATTACATGTGAGATATGATGAGAGAAATAAGTAGATGGCATAGCAGATAGTGGGGCTTATTTTTAACGCAAATCTAGACTAAATAATTTAAAATAATAAACAAAAAATGGCCAAATACAATGAAGTGATACCATAAATGACATTTACTATAAACTTTTATAGTTGCGTCTAATGTTTGCATGACATATGGACATAACTGCTAACAGAATGATATTATTTTTTCAACATATTAATTTTTTGTATTGTTTCATTTAATTTTTTTCTTTTTTTATAAACTGGATCCCAAATGTGCCTACAGAGGATACGCTTTCTGTTAAGCATTAATATTTTTATTAGTCACCCACAAAAGATAATTCCAAAACGAAAATTGGACAATTAATCGGAATCAACTACTAAACATATTTTACAAAGGTTAAATGTGATGAGTAATCTAAAAAAAAATTTTTTTAAAACGATTTTGAAATAATGAAGTATCCAAATTTTTCAATGGGCGTTTTTCCATGAAACAATTTCCATTTTTATTATAAGAATAATTGTGAAAATGTTGACGGGATCCTTGCCCTCATAGATCCAGACATGCTTGACTATCAAGTTTCTAGTGCACAAATAACTGGATTCAATAATTTAAAAAATGTTTTAAAATCGATCAAGTGAAAAGTATAAAAAAATATTACAATCGAAATTACTAAATCGATTCTAATTTATATTATACAACATAAATAGTTTTAGTATACAATTTGATACAAAAAAAAAAAATTCCGCTTCATCTTGCTCCGTGATAAATGTAAAATTTGTTTAGTCATAAAAATTGAAATTTGGTCATAAATGTGATATGACCGTATGTGATACAAATACGTCAATTGCAATGTCATTTAAGTGTTTCATGAAAACCTGTTTTCTGTCACTATGCTTACTATCTATGAATTTTTTTTTTTAATTGTTCATTCATTTATACTGTATTTATCTATTCATTGTATAATGCGGAATAAAAATAAAATACTTGCATCTATAGGAAAGAGACGTCTTCGCAACTGTCTCATATTTCTTTTGCGATATGCTCGAATGAAAACGGAAAACAAATGTTCGTGTCGTATCTTATTATTGATTTTGTTGTAAGACATTGCACTAAGAAAGAGCTCGTCGCAACGACCTCTAATGGTATGTTTGAAAATCAAGAAAATCGAACAAATCAAGAAATAACATGCTCAAAAGAAACAAATAATGAAATGTCAAATAATGATATATCCGGTATTTGCGCTACTGATACAACTTCCTCTATTGCAACATATATCTGTTGTGATAACAATAACAATAACAATAACAATAACAATAACAATAACAATAACAATAACAATAATAATAATACTAATAATAGTAATGATAATGATAACAGTGATAATAATAATAATAATAAGAATTTTGATGAGAGTAGTTGTGGAAGTGGCGATGATGATAACGCTGATGAAAATGCTATAGGTAAAAATGTTTACAATAATGATGGCATTTCATGTGAACAACTATTATTGGCCATACAAGATTATTATGATGAAAGCAGTAATTTAGAATCGGATGAAGAGTTTTATATTTTACCCTCAAATCATATTGATAATGCAATTGATAATGTCCCAAATGAGAAACGGTTACATTATGTTACACTTCAAACATCTATGTATAATCAGCGTATCGATAAAACAACAAATAATCTTAAATCCTCAATTGGCATGATGCGTAAAGCGGCATTTCGTCAAAAAAAACTAGACATATTAAATTCTGCAACATGCCATCAGCGGTAATATTTATGCACATCCATACATATTTACAAATTCTTTTCTTTTTCCTTTTCCATTCTTTTTTCTTTTTTTTTTTTTTTTTTGTCTTTCTAAGCAAACTTCAATTAAGCATTTAATAAAAATATAAGAATTAAACAAAGCCAAGATATTTAATATAAGTGCATAACTTTATATAGAAAATGTGATCCATGCAATATTCCAGGCCAATTAGTTTTATTTATAAATTGTGTTCAACTTTTATGCGAGAGAAGAATTCTAAGAAGACTTTTAATATAAAAAATTTTAAAGTATATTTTAAAGTATAATTTTTGTTTTGTTCAGCAAAGCTCAGGAAATTTATTGAAATATCTTAAAAATTATACTTTAGAAGTCTATTTCTTTATGGAATATTTATCAACCAAACTTGGATCTATACATAAAAATGGTTTATTTGAAAATGAAGTGTAAAATCTTGTTTTGCTATATCAGAATGTAAAAAATTATTGTGTTCCAAAAAATTAAGTGTAAAATTTCTTTCTTGCATAAAAATTTTTCTTGATAATTTTGATAACTAAATGATTTTCGCTTAATTTATCTTGGACAACTAGATTTTTTTTTTCAATTAAAAAACTTATTTCTTGGTTTTTCTTTTTCAAGAGTTAAATTATATTTGTACTCAATTTCGTTATATTTTTTGGGCACACTTATTGAGAATTGCTTTTTTTTCAATGTATTTAGATTATTAAATTTTAATAAAATTTTTGTTTGCCTTTATAAATGTTAGAGTGTAATAATAATAATTATAAGATTTAATTATAGAATGATTACTAACAAAATGAGAGATTTAAATATGATTAATGTCTTGTTTCAGTAGATCTAGCACTAAAATAAACAGTAGACGACCAATTCGAATTGTTCCCGATTGGACTGAAAATGCCATACAAGGTGAACATTTTTGGAAGCCAACTTCAGCATCAGGCGATTTATGTTGTCTCAATGAAGAATGTATAGTATGTATATCCTCATAATATGAACTCATTCGAAAAGTTATTACATTGTTATTTTTTTTTTGTTTATTTGAAATAAGCTAAAAGTGAAGGACAATTTGGAATGTAGGTCTTAAACATACGATCATGAAAATTAAATTCTATCTCCATTCTGAAATCGTATTATTTGTCAATAACTCTTTTGTCAATAATGGTTCGACTTGAATCATTATTTTTTTTTTGAAAGAGCAAACTTTAAAAAATATCAAAATAAATGCTGCCTTTCATTTTGCACAGTTGAAAGGACATTCAATAAGAGCGTATTGTATAAAATTAATTGATCTCGTTTGATAAGTCAGCCTCATTAAATCAGATGTCAAAATATAACTGTCAAATGCTGTCATATAATGTTAAATGCAACTTCATGGTGAAATTAATTGTCAAAATTATAATCGAAGACAAAAAAAAATTTTAATGAAGTGTGACATTCGGAACGATCTAAGACTTGTGTACAATAGAATTTATAAAGCTCTCACAAAATAAAGTAATCCTTTGAAATTATTTATTCAATCAATTAATTATAAATATTTAATTTAATAATTAAACATTAAATCATTTATAATTCATATTCAATTAATTGATGATGTTATGCTTATGAAATCAAAATATAAAATACAAAATTAAAATAAAAAATTATATTATAATATAATTTAATATAATAATCAAAATATAATTAACTTCATTTATACATTTGTTTGTGTATGTATGTGTTTTCAACAGAAAAGTGGTCAACGTATGAAATGCTCAGCATGTCAAATTATTGCACATCATAATTGCATTCCAATTGTTAATGAAAAGACTGTATTAGCATGTAAGCCAACATTTCGTGATGTCGGCATAAGGCAATATAGAGAACAATCTGTGACACATCATCATTGGGTTCATCGTAAAATGGAGAAAGGCAAATGTAAGCATTGTGGCAAGGTGAGTTGAATTAATATCATTTTACAATTTTTTATATGTGAAATAATATGAAATAATATGAATAAAATTTCTTGATAATGTAACGATCAATATTTCTATCATAATTTTCCTCTTAAGATTAAAGTGATTTAAAAAAATATGTTTATACAATATTAATAATACATTTATTGGTAATTCTGTTTGATTGGTAGGCAATCCAAAGTAAACTGTTTGGCTCAAAAGAAATTGTTGCATTATCATGTGCTTGGTGCCATGAAGTCTATCACAACAAAGAATCATGTTTCAATCAATCGAAAATTGGTGAAATATGTAAATTGGGTATGTTAATTTTCCATTTCTACTTCCAATTCCATTCACTCTCATTTTAAATGTTTATGATCAATAAAATGTTTTTTTTTGTTTTTCTCATCCTTGTCATTTTCAAGGTAATTATGCACCGATTATTGTACCGCCATCATGGATAGTAAAATTACCAAATAAAGGAAATTTTAAATCATCTTTACGGATGAATAATAAAAATAATAATAGCAATGGTATTAATAAGAAAGCTCGCAGTGGTAGTAGCAAACGTAACAAGCAGCGTGATGAACGTAAAGAGCATCGCGCTTTTATTGTGAAACCGATACCATCTACCGATGTTATACCGGTTATAGTGTTCATTAATCCAAAATCTGGCGGTAATCAAGGTGTAAAATTATTGAGCAAATTTCAACATTTATTAAATCCTAGACAAGTTTTCGATTTAACCCAAGGTGGACCAAAAATTGGATTGGAGATGTTTCGAAAAGCTCCAAATTTAAGAATATTAGCTTGTGGTGGCGATGGTACAGTTGGTTGGGTTTTATCAACATTAGATCAAATCAATCCACCAATACAACCGGCACCTGCGGTTGGTGTGCTACCTTTAGGCACTGGCAATGATTTAGCTAGGGCTTTGGGTTGGGGTGGTGTAAGTTCACCTACTTAATTATTATGATCAAATAAGCACCTTTATCTTTTTGAATATGTTTTTCATTTCTACATACTCTAAATAATTAGGGTTATACGGATGAACCAATTGGGAAAATTTTACGTGAAATTGGCATGTCACAAACCGTGTTAATGGATCGTTGGCGTTTAAAAGTTACACCTAATGTAGATGCTACTGATGATCGTGGTAGCCGTGGTAAAGATAATGTGCCATTAAGTGTGATTAATAATTATTTTTCATTTGGTGTGGATGCTCATATTGCATTGGAGTTTCATGAAGCACGTGAAGCCCATCCTGAAAAATTTAATTCCCGCCTACGTAATAAAATGTATTATGGACAAATGGGTGGTAAAGATTTAATACTTCGACAATACCGTAATCTCTCACAATGGATTACCTTGGAGTGTGACGGTACTGATTACACTAGCAAATTAAAAGATGCCGGCTGCCATGCTGTATTGTTTCTTAATATTCCAAGGTTAATATAAGATGTGCTCTATGAACCTTATAATTCTTGCAATAATGTATCAGTGCACTTTTTATAAATATACTTTAAATTTGTAGTTATGGTGGTGGCACTCATCCATGGAATGAGTCTTTTGGTCAATCAAAATCTAGTATAGATGATGGTTTAATTGAAGTAGTCGGCCTAACTACTTATCAATTACCAATGCTGCAGGCGGGAATGCATGGTACTTGTATATGTCAATGTCGAACGGCTCGTATTATAACAAATCGTACAATACCAATGCAAGTGGATGGAGAAGCATGTCGCGTCAAACCCTCTATTATTGAAATGGAATTGTTAAATAAAGCTGTTATGTTAGCGAAACGAAAGCATGGTCGGGGTGATGTTCAGTAAGTGGAAAAGGAACAAAGGAAATAAAATAAAAACTAATCATTTAGTTGTATACTTTTTAATGATAAATATCTGATTTCCTTTATGTAGAGTTAATCCTCTGGAGAAGTTACAATTAACAATAATACGTATAACAATGGATCAGTATGAACGTTTCCATTATGATAAAGAAATGTTACGTAAATTGTCAAATAAATTGGGTGTAATAGAGATTGAATCACAATGCGATTTGGAGCAGGTGCGTAACATGCTAAATGCAAAATTTGAAGAGTCAACATCATATCCACGAGTATCTCAAGACTGGTGTTTTATTGATTGCTGTACAGCTGAATATTATTTTCGTATTGATAGAGCTCAAGAACATTTACATTATATATGCGATATAGCTGTAGATGAATTATATATATTGGATCATGAGGCTGCTACAATGCCACAAACACCCGATCAAGAACGTTCATTTGCTGCCTATTCACAACGTCATATGCAAAATGATCAAAATAATACGGGTAATACTGATATGTCATTACCCTATAACCAAAAGAGAATGTTTTGCCATTTCTACTATCGTAAAAAATCTCCTCAGCCCCAATAAACTGTTATTGTTAGAAGGAAAACTAGAATAAAAGCAAAATCAAAGTAACAAAAAAAAGAACAATTAAAACGTTATAAGTATAGGCCTTAAAACAAAAATTTTCCCATGACAAGCATTAATATTATGTAAATTTATTAAACTAAAGAAAAAGAAAAGCAATTAGGCCCGCTACACTAAAATCACATCATCCTATTTTCGTTTTTAATTGTAATCACATTTCAATACCCCAAGTAGTGCTTTATTGATGGTTTTTTTAGTTTCTTTTGCTTTTTTTTTCATAATGAAATTTTTTTTTTGAACATTTTACCGTCAAATTTTTTGTTTGTTTTATAAAAATAATGAAAAGATAATAACGATGAAGATTTAGCAATGGGCTTCAAACCAATTAGAGTACAAAAATGGAAAAGGTATTGGAACAAATATTTATATAATATAATAATAAAATTAATAATGCGTACGCTAAGTAACTTTTATGTTAGTAAAATCGAAAATATGTAGAGCTTTGTAGATATTTCTTATACTGTTTAATCTTTAAGATCAAGATTAAAAGTGAAATTATTTAATTTTTAATGTAATATTAATATATAGCAGAGAAGATCGTTTATTCAGTTTCGATGAAGATGTTTTTGGACCTGGCATCAGGTATTAGGCTTTTTTTTATTATTTCTATTTTCTCTTTTATCTTACTCAAATACAAGTAGATTAATTAGATTATTTAATTAATAATTAATTGGCGAGTAAAATATTTATTTTTCTATTTTCATTCTACAATTGTTATTTTTACAATTTGGAAAAATTGAATTGTATTGAATTATTTGTATGGGAAAATAAGTCCTTTATTGGAACAAACTTCCGATGCCATACTTTTAGCTGCTCAAACGGATAATTCACTTATGGTAATTAAACGTTCACTAAATTTACTATTTATAATTCACTTATTTTCTATATGTCATTCGGTTTTTTACAGTTATAATTCTCTTATTTTCTATATGTCATTCGGCTTTTTACAGTTACGTCTATTACACGAACAAGGTTATTCATTGCAAACAACTAATAAGAAGGGACAAAGTGCTCTCCATCTTGCTTGCAAATACAATCATCCAAATATTATTAGATATATCATATTACGTGGTTCGCATCGTTTAATTAATATAGCAGATAAGGAAAAAAGACAAACGGCATTACATGTGGCCGCTGAAAATGGTAGACAAGCATTATGTGTTATGCTTGTGGCAGCTGGTGCAAATATTGTGGCACGTGACACATTTGGTAATACACCAATGATGACAGCATTTAATAATGGTTTCTATGAAATGGCCACTTATTTGGAATGTAAGCCATACATTACTTTCATTCAACATTATTTTTATTATTATTATTGCTTTTTTATTGATTGTCTTCTTGAGTTGTATTTCGTACTATTAAAAACTATACGAAAAATAATCACAACAAATTTACTTCTTTTTTTTTTTGCTTATTATTATTTTAATGAGTAAAAAATTGGACATTACTACAAAACTGTAACCTAATTATCATTTTAAAAGCTTCTTTGTTTTTGCTAAAACACAAAAAACAAAACACTTCATCGTAAAATTAATAACGATGTCAATACAAAATGAGAACTAATAATACGTGACACAAGTTCATTGTTGTTTTTCTTTTCTCTATTTTTCTTTTTTGTTTGTTTTTTTTTTTTTGTTTATTTTTGACAAACCTCGAATTTCTTCTACAACGTTTTTATTATTATAACTATACAATTAATAATATTATTATCTTGAATTTTGTTACATTTAATTATCCATTGCAAAAATATTTGTCAATTTTTTAATAATGTAATCTATTTGTGCATATAATAATAAATAATTATAAACATACATATATACAAATGTATGTAATTACTAAATTCTATGCAAACGAACAATCAAAAACAAAAACAAAATCAAAATATTATACATTCCATAATTTAAGGTCAAGAAAGATTCTCCATTGATGATTTTAAAGATAAACATATGAAAAGTTATTAAAATTGTATAAAAAAAAATCAAATAATATAAATTTTGTGATTATATTAATGTAACGTCGCATTAAAATAAAAATCACTAAGCTAAACTATTTAATTTGATTATTATTTAATAATTTTTTAAATTTTTTGAATTTACTTATTTTATTTTATTTTATTTTTATTTTTTTTTTTGTATATATTACACTTTTGTGCGTTCAATTTCTTTTAGAATATTATGTTGTAGATTTTTGTCAATGCAGCAATGTTTTTCTTATATTGATAATAAATCTACACTAACTGAATGAAATAAAATCAATTAATGCATGTATGTTCATATAAGTCATAAGCAAAAAACATTCAAAAAGTATCTTTTCACTTAACTCTTTCTGTTTTCTTTTAATTATTTTATTACAATTATTATTCAAATTGGCAAACAATTGATTGTTACAGACTCCACCTCATATTAATTAGAGTTGTTTGCCAATAGACGCTATCAAATTTTTCCTAATTAAAAACGGCTCATATACAATACAATATAATTGTAATAGGTAAAAATGTTCAAATCCATTGGAGCTGCCTATGATTATGATAAAAGTATTTAAGAAAAATTCACGAAATCTTTTATGTGATAAGAAATAATAAATAGGCCATTCTATTCAAAATTTGGCACAAATTTAACATGTAAGACTGTTGCTTTTAAAAGCAACACTGTTTTGCTAATTAAAAAACGATGTAAAATTAAATACTTCTTTTATATATATAAAAGACATTTTTCAAAATGACATTTTAAAATTTTTCGATGTAAATGATCCGTTAGGCAGCTCATTTTTTATTTATTCCCATTCTTTATTTATTGCTCACTGAACCATTTTTTTTTTACTTTCCATCGATTTCATTTTATACAGATTTTTTTGCCAAACATTATAGTCAACGATTTTAGATCCATTAAACTTTCCGGTGCTATAAATGTTTCGAATTTAATTCAGTTTACTTTAATGCGTAAATATATCAATATATCAATTCGGCGAAATGAATTTTTAACAGATACAAAAAAGAGAAAAAAATTACTAAAATTACCATAAAAATCCAATTATTTTAAGAAATTTAATGCAAAAAGTAAAAAGTCAAAAGGACAATTGTAAAATAAGCTAAACACAAGAAATGAGAATTTAAGACAAAACTAAATTATAGAAAACTTAAAGACAATCCAAGTATAAATATTAATAAATACTCATAATAGTTTAATTAATTAATTGATTAATTAATTAATACATATAGTTTATTAGACTAATTAAAAAGCAATAAAAAAAGTCACACATTTATTTAAAAAAATTTAATGCTGTATATAAATTCAACATGAAACATGAAAATATGAATTATGAACTTTATTAATAGTTTCCTTCTCTCCACCATTTTTTAATATAATGTATAATTAATAACACTAATTAACTTGTCCTCTTATATTCGGGTCCAAATCAAAACTACTCACTACTCACTACTCACTACTCTAAAAGAACTGTATCTAATAAAAAAAAAAATGAAAAAGAAAAATGAAAATGAAGAGTGTGGACATGTTGATCTACATTGCCTCTACATAAAAGAACGCAACAGTTGTAATAATGATGAAAATTGTATTACACATGAAACAAAGAAACAAATAAATTTAACATATTTTATGAAAGATTTTTCAACACCCATTTACAAATACTTTAAACAAATTTCTTTGAAATCACTCCCCCATATAACTTCATTTCAACGAAAATGATTCATCAAAGGTCTTCAATTTAAGTTTATTTAAAGTAATTTCTTTTTGTCTTTTATTTTTTTTTTTGTATTTTGCTTTTTTGGAAGACCTAATACATAAATGTAATTGATTAATTAACCATTAAATTATTAAATTAAATTAAAGAGAATTGTAAATTTTATTATGCCCTTCATCAAGATGTAATTGAAAATTTGTTAGTTTACCTTTGTTTATATCGTTCAATTCAAAGTTCTTGATCAAACATGTCTATTCAAACATTCTATTATTCTGGGCAGGCATCTGGAAACTGAAACAGTTGCAAAAAGTCTACTTGTTTTAAATTGTATGAAAATTAATCGTTTTTTCTAACAATTAATTTGGGCAAAATTAATACATTTTCTAAATCCTATTTTATAGAAATGTTTGTCACTTAAAGATCATGTTAAAGATCGCTTTATATAGGCCACTTATCTTCAGATATTCGTAAAATTTCTATATTGTTTTGTTATTGTGTGGCACAATTATCCGAAAGTAATTGTTATTTATCCTAGTTAGTGGTACTATTGAGCGTATTCAAAATATGCATTATTTATTTAGAGATTATTATCAAAAAACAGAATTTAATTATGCACTTCGTATTTTTCCATATTTCTAATAAGATGTTCACCCAAGAAAGCGAAATTGAACATTTGCCCCTTGGAAATGCAATACATAGGACACAACAAAGTTAACTGCTTACTCAAGTAAGAGGGTCCCTTAAAATGTGGCCACTTGTTGTCAAAATTAAATAAATAAAAGAGACGTTTGATTTTGGGGAACGTATCACCATTTTTTGACATATGAATATGATTTATATAGAATGACATTTTACGCTCAAGGGACTCAAAAAATTGGAATTGCATTACTTTAAACAAAATAACAAAACAAAAAAATCCAAAAACAAAATAAAAACCATCGCATAATATTTGTAATAATAATATTTTTAGGATAATTACTAAATGATTAATTACTAAAAAAAAAAAACGAAATCAATTCAATTCGAATAAGTAAAACAATCTAAGAATTATGAAGCAAACTTTTTTTTTGTTCCAGAGAAATTTACTTTCTAGAATAATAACATAATTTTAAGAAAGATGATAACATTCACAAAATAAAGCACGTAAACATTTTATGTCTCTAAAAATTATATTTATAAAATGCTACATGCATATAATTAATAAAATATTTACTAAATGCACACACACACCACACACATACTACACACACGCAACAGCAAAAAATGTTATTAAAATTTACTTTTAAAAATTAATTTAATCAAAAAAGATTTTTTTGAAATCACCAAATAAAATCAAATAAAAATACATAAATTGTATTAAAATGTTGTTTCTATATTTAATCGGCATCAGTTATTATCTATCGTAAATTCCATTAAGCATTGAAAAATTAAAGAATTTTTGACGCTCACTTTTTCGCAAAACGCATTACATTTTCCAGGCAGCAAAATCACAAGTAACATATTTGCAAATTATTTTAACCAACGTTTACTATTCAGGGTACGCTACAATCAATTATTCTAATGATGAAATATTAATACTGTACAGTACATTATTTTACACCTACGATACGAGTCGTTTTCCTTAATATTTTCTATAAAATCAGATTTTTTTCTTTGGGGGAAAATGAAAATAAATTAAAATCATTTAATTATCAAACAATAATGCGATATAAAAAGTGTAATCCATAATCTAATTATAAAAAAAAAACTAATTATAAAAGCATTAATCAAATGTTGAAACGTTACAAATAGAGAACTGAAGTAAGTAATAAGTATGACCAACTTGATTCAGATTGATTCAATATGATCTTACATCATGCATCCTGTTGTCTATTTGCAAGCATAGTATGTGATGTGGAATTCCATTTATGTAGAGGCTATTTTCATCTCGAGAGCGTTACTAAGACTGTGCTCACAAATGTTAGCTATTTTCAAACAACAATATCAAAAATTTCGGAACAGCCACAACCTCATATTTACATTTTTTACACCAAGCCAAATACGTTGCAATCAGAATAAACATTTACGTCCATTACATGATTTGATATATACGTAATATACAATTCGCAAGTGGCCTTGGATTGGGCCACTTGGATTGTGTCAGTATCTTAATGGCATTCGCAATCAATTCCTTATTTACTCGTTAATAATAATAGCAGTAATATATAAATTATAATAATAACAAAAATATATATATTTTACAATCTATTTATATTCAAACAACGTAATTCATTCAAGAACAAACGCTGTACTTTTCTTACTAAAACTGATTATAAAATTTAAAAGTACCGTTATTTGTACTTATTAGTGATATTCATTAATGTGTGCGAACGTGCAAATTAGTTATTGAAATTATTTTTATCAGAAGAAAAGAAAAGGTGCTGCCATATTATTAATTATTTATTATTCAGTTTAAATAGTTTAATTTAATTAAATTCCTTATTATTTTTTTGGGATTGTTTGGAGAAATACAACCGTTTTATAAGTTTTAATATGCACCATTAACAAGTAAATCATTTTCCTTGGAAAATAATAAAAAAAAAACAATGGAGAAAAAAATAGAATATGACAACAATGGCATTATTGACACATAACGGTCAATGCTATTTGTATAATTGTTACTTCAAGCCATTCTAGCATTACATTTTATTAAACAAATTTTATCAAAGTTATAATAATTAATAAATGGGCGGAACATTACTTAAAGAATATGGCCAATGTTAAAGAAATATGTACTGAAGGAATGTAATAATCAAATTGCATCAATTCCCAATGTAAAACTGATTCAAATAAATGGCCGTAAAGTTTTAGGTCCACCGATGGTAAAATACAAAAAAAAAACATATAAAACCAAATAAATGCACATGGAATAATTGTAATCATTATTCTTTTATTAGAATTGGCAAGGTACACCGCCAACGAGTGCTTGCGAATTGTTTGTACGTTGCATACCAAGAAATATGAATGAATATAAAATACTAGCTCCGTTTTTACAATATGGTTGCATCTATGAGTTTCGTTTACCTATAGATTTCAATCAGAGAAATCGTGGCTATGCTTATGTAAAGTATACAACAGAATTAGAAGCTTCTCGTGCTATGGAAGTTCTGAATCATTTGTACATTGCACCAGGCCACCGCTTCGAGATTACTCGATCATATGAAAAATGCCGTTTATTTGTAACAAATATTCCCAAGGATATTGATGCCGCCGAGGTTGAGGATAAAATGCGCACCTTATTTCCCAAGTTACAATGTGTACATTTTAAGCCAATCTTTATGGAATGTAACGATGCAAACGATAATGACACCAACAATAATAAACAATTTGAAAATCGTGGTTATGTTTTTGTACAATTTTACACTCACAAAGATGCTTTAGAATCGAAAAAAAATATCACACCGGGCTTAATACGTTTGTGGGAGCGTGATTTAAAAATCGTTTGGGCCCATCCAGATATTACTTGGAATCCATCTACATATGTAGGTTTTCTGTTATATAAAAAGTGTGCTGTAAAATAGTAATGAACGAATGTTGAATGTTGAATATTTTCAGGCCCAATGTAAAACGATATTTGTACGTAATGTAGATTTAACTGTTAATCATCGTGACATAATGCAAATGGTTTTGCGCTGTGTGCCACGTTCAGCTATATATAAAATATCAAGGAATCGTAATGTGGCATTTTTTGAATTTGCCACCCATGAAGCAGCCGAATGGTGTTTAAATCAATTACAGAGTTTTGTATTAAAAGGCAAAGCCTTACAACTTGAATGGGCCAAACCCCCAAAACAGTAAATTTCATTAACATGATTTTAATTTGCTGAGTTTACTTGCATTTTATTTCTATTTTTTCTTACTTATTTATTTATTTATTTTTTTTTTTGGTATTAGGAATTCAGTTCATGGCTTATTTAATACAGATTTCGCTGCTGTGCTACGTTTAAAGTGTTTAGCTAATAATTGGGGTACACCGATCATCATATTTGGCCGTTATTATAATGAAGAAAATTTACAATACGCTACAATTGTATTGCGTAATTCCTTGGGTAATATACATGCTATATATGGTATTATTAACATAAGCGATTTGGTGGATATACATTCACGTATGTGCGAATTAGTTTGTACACTGATTGAGGCAATTGGTGGCTTTCCCGATTACAACTATGTTTTTTTGGTGGAAAAAGATACAGCCCATTTTTGTAAGTTATTTATCCATAATATCGTATAACTAGTGACAATCAGTTATACGTTAGTTAATTCGAGCCGACTCTTGAGTATCTACAATTAGTCAAAGTCGACTCTTAAATATCCCACTACCATTTTAATTTAATATTATTGCAAAATGAATAATTTTTGAATGATTTGAAGTGTCCGTTATACAATCGAATAGATGATATAGGCCGAATTGTATTAAATTTTGTTCATTTATTTAGTATTGTTAAAAAGTTTATGCATTATTTTTTTATATATAAAAATATTCAAAACCAAATCACGAAAAGTGCACTTTATAATTTAATAAATAAATGTCTACAACGATTTAGAAATGAATTCTGATTTTATCAGGATAATGCAATATAAAAAGAAATCATTTGAAATCCTCTTTCAAGAGCACAAATTTCTAATATTTTAAATCAAAAATGGTAGTACAAAAATGTATCTTCTATATTGATATGTCTTCTTTTTTTTATTTACATTCATTTTATATAGTGGGCATTGTCAATTATAATGCCTATGTAATGGAATTTATAGCTTCGTATGGTGTACCTAAACATTACTTTTTTGATTGGAATGAAATGCACGATTTAAGTTGGGCAGTAATTTCTTTAATGCATACAACCGAAGATGTTATATATAATGCGTATTTGGAAAGTTTTCATATGCACAGTGAATATAGTTATATACATAATTGGCCACTTTTACCAAAAAATCGTATCTATGGTACAATAACACCAAAATATCGTCATAAACCACCATTAAAATATAATTTAATTGATAAGCAAATTATATTGGCATTATGCTTTAGAGCTACTGGTACAAATATGTTGCTTGTCACACAACAATTATTCGCTGTAAGCACCTACGATAAAGGCTTAGGGCATTTAAGTTATTTAACCATGAAATTATTACCAATTTCATTAGCACAATCGCGCTCCAATTCAAATTATATACTCAAACATGCTGTATATCCACCAAATTTCAAATTATTGCCACCAGCAATAGATTTGGTGCCAACAGCTGAAATATTGAATTAGAGTTGATAGAATAATTTCATAATTGTATGTTTAACGCGATACATTAAATAACTATAAAATACTATAACTATAATCTTATCATGGAACAAGATATTCTTATTATTTAATTATCTTATTTCTTAATCATCATTTTATAATATTCATTTATACATTATCGTAAATTTTGGTGTATTTTTCAGTGTTTTCTTTTTGTTTGGTGTACAACGTTTTTGCATCAATGTGAATTGTTTCCTTATTTGAATCTTTTTTAATGTTGTTTTTGCTTTTTTTTATTGTTTTTAATTTTCTTTTTTGTAAAGTGAATTTTGTCTTAAATTTAGTAATTTTAAACTTAGTTTCGTATTTATTTATTTTTTTTACATATTCTTTGGATTTTACAATGTATATTTCATATTACATTTATGAGTTTCTTTATTTGTTTATTTGTTTATGCACGATTTGTAACAAATTATTTTAATTATTATCAACTCAAATATAATTTGGATTTAACGTTTGTTTTTTCCTTTTTAATTCAATAAATGAATATATAAACATAAATCACTTTATCAATAAATTTATTCATGTGATAAGTTAATAAAATTATAAATTAATAAAAAATTAATGAAACAAAAAAAATTTACATGAAGCCAATGAATTTGGCTGAAGCCAAATTTTGTTTACACAGCATCCATGCATTATGCTGCTATGCTACAGAGACTGTTTCAATAAACGAATAATATTGTGTAGGCGTGGCAGTGTAAATTTTCAGTTTCCTATCTTTTTTAATTTGCAAGTAATGAACATAAAATTACAAAATTTTGCTGTTCTCAGTTTACGTTGCATTGTGAGCGTGTCCTTTAAATAACTCTTTCGCCCGTTTTCGGAACCAACTTGCTTGCAAGAACTTCAAATATTCTGCCAAATTTAAACTCGATATCTGAATATTTAAGATCAAGAGAATGTTAACTACCCATGAACAGACGGTCATTTAGGTAGACATTTCTAAATTGATTCAGAATTTAATACTAATCAAGAATTTATATGCTTTGTGGGATCTCCGACGCATAATAAGAAATCGAATATAACCTCAATATTTGATTGGTTGGTTGTATAAACATGAATCGCCAAATTTATTCTGGGCAGAGCAATATGTTTTATTTGCAACATTTTTTAATGTTTCTCTTTTATTGCTAAAGGCGTTAAAAATTCATGCAAATTTTGATGTAGCGTAAGAGAAAAATGTCATTGTACATTGTTATATATATAATTTTTAAGTCATTAAGTTTGCGATCTAACCTATGAATGACTGTTAAACGGCTAATTCAATTACTAGTAATATCAGCCTTTAAATTATTAGTTTCGGTGTTTTAAACCAAACCAAACATTGCCAAACTTCATAAATATCCATAAGTATGCTTATGGTTACAGCATGACTGTTTTGAGATTTTGGTATCGATGCAAGATTATTGCATGTATAAAGTATGGATTCGTGTTTGCAGACTTAATTCAAAAATGTTGGTAGCTCGAATATAGTGATCTTAAGTTGTCTGTATTTCTTTATACATTTTATAATATATTGTTCATAAATTATTTCTAAAGGATCAATTAACAATGGTTCATTTGTATATATCAAATTTCGAAGTGAGGCCTAGTCCATTTTACTACTGCATTGCTAGTTATTTTGCAGATATCAAGAATAGAAATTTCAGATTCAGAAGAAGAAGTTTCTACAAAATCATCCAATAGTTAGAACAATTCTAAAATGACTTCTATAATTCTTAAATGTGAATGCTAAGTAGAAAATTGAAATTAAAAACTGTATTGGATCAGAGACTTGTTGACTGATATGTTACATATGTTACATATGCATATTAGAATACTTTCGTAGATGACAAAGTATATGATATATTTTGTTATTATTATTATTGTTTGCATTATTTATTTATTTTTTATTTTAATATTATTTAGTTGCAGCGAGCATTCAAAACGTTCAGTTATACAAATTTGTCTGCATAGTAGAAACGCAGAGAATTACGAGACAATAATTCTTGCACTTTTGAAAGATTAATATGTAACGAGTGTATATTTTTAGAAAGGTTTTCTTACATTGCAGAAAACAATAAAAAAAAAAGGAAAAGAAAAAATTCATATTTAAAATAAGCAAAAATTTTTCTAATTCTTAATAAATTCAAAAATTTATTAAAAAAGAAAAACATTATTCCAACTTCAATTTGTTGTTATGAATGTGAGATTTTTTGTTGTAATAAGAAAAAAAAAGCAATAATAATAATTTAAATATGCAAACAACTACCGAAATAGATAAAGTGGCTGAAGTAATAAAGGAGCCAAAATAGCCAGGGTCTCATCATCATTAATAACGGGGCGATGTAAAAGTGAAAAAATCATATGTTTCGCTGTATTGTTGATATTTCTAACATTCATTCATAATTCAGAGGAATTTTCGTTTTTGGGATTTGGTGGTGGTGATGATAATGATCTTCAGAGTGATATTGTAGAGAAAATGTTATCGAAGAAGCGCACCGCAATGCATAAATTTAAATTTCATAAGCTTGAACGTTCACAAAATGTTCATGATAATGGTGATGATGATGACAATGATGATGACGATGATGATAATAATAATAATCATAAAATTAATGATGATGCCGATAGTGATGATGACAATGATAATAATGAACGTAATGATGATGAAGATGATGATAATGATGGTGATGGTGACGAAAATGATAATGATGCGAATGCGAATGATGCGGCTAGTAAACGTAGCTATATAAATTCCAAGCATCATAATTTTATGTATGCCCGCAAAAAAAATATACATGAAACTGCAAAGCATGTTAAAAATAAGAATGATAATATTGATGATGATGATGTTGATGAGGATGATGATGAGGATGATGATGATGAGGATGAGGAGGATGATGATGAAAAATATCACTTTAAAAAAGCTCGAGTCGCACGTAAAACTATAACCCATTCAAGTAAGAAAAAAAATAATGATGATGATGATGATGATGATGATGGTGATGATGATGATGATGATGATAATAATGAAGAGTCATATTCCTCTTGGTTATATAATATGATTCTGGATTGGTTTGGCAAGATTAAGGTTAAAGAAAGCGATAATGATGATGATAGTACCGCGATAGAATCATCAAACGCCATTATTAAATGGTTGATATGGTTAAGAGACAACTTACCATTAGCAATAAAAGACTATGATGGTGATGAAGTTAATGGCGATAATGACAACAATGGAGAAAGTTGGTTAGAGTATTTGAATCGCTGGCCATTTAACAGTTTATTTCCTATAGGTAACCAAGGTAAACCCATAAAAATGCCTAAAATACCAAAAATTAAACGCACTGCTACGGTTACTACTACTGATGATGATGATGATGATGATGATAGAGATGATGATGATGATGAAGATGAGAATTTGCTCGATTATGGTGTACCTTTATTTGCGGCCACTCTACTTGATGATATCGAAGATAATAAATGTCGCCGTCAATTGGAAGCTTTTCATGAACAACTTAACGAACATAAATTGTGGACTTTACAGATGCTGGATTCTACAGCTAAAGTAACCACAGGTTTATTACGTGGAAACATTAATCAATTTGGTGATTTTTCAATGTGCATCAATGTAAGAGCTACAGTTAAAGTAGAATCTTCAGATCATCAATCGATTCGGATACGTGGTAAATATTGTTTAGCTCATATTGAGATGCATGCAAGTGATTCTAAACTTCGTTTACCTGTATACATGCTGCATGGGCGTGGCTTAATTAGAGGCCATTTAGGCAATCCTAATCATTTCATACCACGTTTCGGGGTAATCAATGTGGGTATATGTGTACCACATTCCTGTTCTGCTGAAACTGTACAAAAAATTATGGAATCTAAATTAGAGCCATATAATTCTACTGGTGTGGAAATGCATATGGAAATTGATGATAATGATTGTTATATTGAACAGAATAAAAACATTTTTAAAATCTTTCAAAAGGATAAAAAGTTTGCAGCCACACTGTAAGTAGAAGAGAATCAAATGACGCTAGAAAGTAGTTCTAAGAGTTCCTTTTCTTCTTTTTATTAGTATATATTTTTTAGGTTTGGCATTATTATTAGCAACATCTATGATTAGCGATTATCGATCTCGTTTAAAATATCTAATTAATAAACTTGTATTCTACATTCGAATTCTAATAAAAATGGTTCAAAGGTTAATAAAGAAAAACGAAGAAAGTGAGAAATCGGAAAATGACAACAATGTATGGATTAATGAACAAATTATCGAAGAAGAGAATATGTCAATAGGTCAAGATCAAATGGACACAGACATGTCAGAAATGTATATAGAAGGGGAATGTTATATAGCAGGTATTTAAATATAAGTACAAGTACTTCATTTTTTTAAATATACTTCTATTATTTGTTAATCTATAGAGCAACTATCTTTTGGTGCTTTGGCTGAAAAAGTTTTCTCAGCATTTTCGCCGATAAGAACATATAAAACTTTATTAGCATACGATGTCCAAAATTCGCAATTCTCTTGCTTGGCCATTGTTAAGCTTAGTGCGACAATTTTCTTATATTTAAATTTAAAATTTTTAATGCTGGGCCATCTACCAATCACAAATCGAGATGAAATGGCTTATTCATTTGAAAAATCTTGGAGCATTTTATTTCGAAATCCATTAATTTATTCGGATGCGCTGTTATTAATTTGCGGATTTCTGGCAGGTTATAAATTATCTGAGGAAATGGAACAAAAATCACAAATAAATTTATTGAAACGAATGGCGCTGAATGTTAGTAGGTATTGTTAGATGGCATGCCATGAAAAGAACTCTAAAATTTAATCGATATTTTAGTTTTAATATTCTAAAGTGAGACTTTAATTTTTTTTTTTTTGGTTTCGTTTTTTGTTTTTGTTTTTTTATAGATATCTCCCCACGTTACATTTGTTTATTTGCTTTCAAACATGGATTTTACCCTATTTAAATGCAGCACCATTATGGACTAATATAATTGGCGAAAATGCTCGACTATGTGAAGAGCAATGGTGGCGCAATATGTTTTGCGTTCAGAATGCTATAGATTTTGAAGATATGGTAATTTTTTTTTTTAATCAAAAAGCACAAAAATCATTAATTTTTTAAATATATTTAATTTGTGTTACAAAAATAATAAAAAATAGTGCTCTCCAGCTACAATTCAAGTAGCTTTAGAAATACAATTGTATTTGTTGGGGCCCTTAATTGTATGGCTTTATTATACAAATACGGATGTGGCATTTTTCACTTATGGCGCATTACATGCTTTTTCTATAGCCGCTCGATATTCTTATACTAAACATGATCATCTCTCTGTAATTTTATTTCATGGAATTAAGTAAGTTTTTACTTATTCATATTAATTTATTTTATTATTATTACTTTACAAAGTAAAAATCCTCAACTGATTTTATAATGAAAATATGTAGCGTTAGTAAAATTTTACGTACAGCTAGTAATTTGTATATGTCACCAATAAGTCGGGCCACACCCTATCTACTAGGTATTGGAGCTGGTATTCTACAAAAAACATCTGATGGCATTTTAGATATAACACCTCAAATTGAACGGCTTGGTTGGATATTAGCCTTATTGGGTTTATGGTGGTCATTATGGTCACCATCAAATGGAGTGCATGCCGATTACATTTATAATGCCTCAGAGGCAGCTTCCTATGCTGCATGGTGTCCATTGATTTTTGGTTTAAGCCTATGCTGGCTTTTATTCATGCTACCAAAAAATAATCGACCTTTTGTACAATCATTCATCACATCACGTTCTATTTTAATATTGTCACGTTTAATATTTCCTATCCAATTGGTTATGTTTCTTATGGTTTTATATAATACGGCAAGTGTTACAGAGTCAATTAAATTTCACATAACAAATCTGATGAATATTTCGGAAATTTCATGTATTTTGTTGGGCGCTAATTATTTTAGCGTTTCTTATTGATATTCCCAATAAAAAAGTGCGTTATCTTTTAATAAATATTATATTCAGTAGACGATTAACGCACGAAAAAGATGATGCTGAGACAAATGTAGGATCTGGATCTGGTACAGAGATGTCTGATGCTTCTGAAGAAGCTGTTAGTGAGCAGCATGTAGAACCAATTGAAACAATATGGTCGAATGATCCGGAAGAAGAAGAACAGCGGTTTTTGTTGAGAAGAGCGAGTTTATTAAATTATTCGAATGCAAACAAGCTAGATGAAAATGTAAAACCAGAAAATGAGGAAGAAAGCGAAGCGGAAAGCGAAACCGAAGAAGATCAAGTAAAAGTTAGTAAACAAAACGATGATCATAATACCAGAGCATCACTTAGACAAAGATATAGGCCTAATTCAGAAAACTGAGACGGTAGAATATTTTGAAAAATATACCGCAAAGTACTGCCAAATTAGTGTCTTTTAAAAACACACTCTCTCTCTCTATATATATCGGTTTGATGGCATCATGCCAGGTATACTATACCAAGTACGGGGATAAATTGGTCAATAATTTTCACTTTCATAGAATTTAATATAAAACAACGTAATTGACATCAATTCATAACTATTTATAAAATTTACAAAATTCTATTTATTCTATTTAATATTTATTATCTTATAATTAAAATTATAAGCTAAAGCAACAAGACTTTAAAGCTTACTTAAAATATTAATTATAATAAATAAGCAATGAAAAAATGTTATAAATGATATAAAAATATTTACAATGTATATCTAAGTACTTGCAAGTAGTACTTACATATTACAATAAAAATAAAGCAAAAACCGCTATTTTACTTCTCTATTCAAAATCAGAAGTTCATTTCTTTACATTACACTGGTTTCGTTAAGGTATTCGATTTTTGAATAGATTTCTCCATTGTTTGTTTTTCTCTGAAATCTCGTTTGAGTAACATACGCTCTAAAGCATGTATTGGGGACTCGAATAGTAAGCATATTATGGAAGCCAATATAAATGTATGAACAATATGATTAAAAACGTCATCAATCTGGAAAATAAACCAAAAAAAAAAACAACTGAATTAGTATTTTCATCGTTTCTCAATTGAAAATTTGCCTTAAAATGTGTAGGAACTGTAATTTTTCTACTAAAAATAAGAACTGACACGTAAAATTTTCCATTATAGATATAAAGATTGGCCGATCTTAACTGCTCAATAGAGTTCACCTGATAGACATGTTTATAAAAATTTGTTAAAAGTGGAGACTGGTAGCTCTCATAAAAAATTTCCGTAGACATATATCAGATGGACGATAGACCGGAAGGTCACACGGCATGGCAGAATTGTTTCTTTAAGGCTACTAGGGAATTTTCGGTCAATTCTCAGATAAAAAACTAGATCTATCTCAAGGTATTTTGGGCGTTACATTTATTTGCAATAATCTATCATAATTATTATACTATATCTCTGAGATAAGTGATATGGAAGAAAGTAGGTTATTGATTAAGGCTAATAAGTTCTTTCTTTACATAAAACTTTATAGAGAATTCTAAAATATGTTTCATCTGGTAAACAATCTAAACTAAAAATGAAAAGAAATATTTTTCAGGGAATCATTCAAACACTTTTATTATAAATCTTACCAAATCAATATAACCAAAATATATTGGATTTTTAATTTTAGATGAATGATATAAACCGACCAAACCATTGGATAAGTAAGCGCAATAGGTTAATCGACTGATTGGCGCAAAAATTCGATTACTTAAAAACCTACGCAATAATTTGGAATGGTCTGTTGTTACTGCCACCAATAGCCATGATATTGCCAAATTCCAACCAAATTTATGTAAACCAGCATACAAAGCACTCTCCAATTTATTAAATGGCTTAATATAGAATCGGCTCACTGCAAACATAGAACTTGTACCGCATGATATAGCAAATATCCAGCCAACATTTATCAACCAAGTAGGCATTTTATTACATTTTATATGCATTCTGTGCACAATGTATCCCATTAAAAGGCCAAATACATACGATGATGCCCTCATATGAGTTTTAATATAAGCTGAACGGAAATACTCATTACTACTCAAATCTTCCACCTCACTGTGTTTGAAATTCAAAGATAATAAATTGTAATTACAAAATTAATTATTACTTTTTTTTTAGAGCAATGGAGCAGTATTTTAAACTAACTGGCTTTAATATAGTTTTGTAAAGTTGGATAATATCAATGCGGCTTGGAAATTTTTATGTATATATTGTTGAAAATTGCTGAAATTGCTTCTAGCAATTTTATTATTATTTAAAAATTTGAAGCACAGTAATATTCCGAAAGATTTTTTTATATTAATTACTTACTTGGCATATAACATAAAAGTTGGATCCAAATTATTATTATAAGTTATGACCATGGGTATTATTGAAGTTATAACAATTAAACAGATCGTTACAAATAGACCATACTTGGATGATTTATGCAATAAATATATAACTATAGCGGCCAGAATGAATAATTGTGTATCAGCAGCTAAATACCATGATTGAAACATACACTTCAAAGTAAATGAAAAATGGAAAAGCGAAAATTAAAATGTACAAAAAATTATGCAATTGTAAATGATTAAAGTATCAATTGAATAATATCATATCAATTTACCAAATTATCCACATTAATATAATTATTTAATATATAAAATATTTAGCCACCATGATGAAAGGCAACGTTTCTGTTCTCGTTCAATGCGCTGTTGCCATAAAGGACCATTACCTAATGTAGGTAACCAAGTCATATAAAAGGCCATAATAGCAATATAAGATGGAGTTAAGCGTATATAACGGCCTACATATAGAACTAAAAAATTAATTTTACCGCATCGCTTTTCCAATTCAATTAATAAAATGCGACAGAAAAGGAAGCCGCTTAATAATAAAAATAAATCCACAAATAATACTGAATTGGTTAAAAAGGCAAAAATTGGCCTCTTTATATTCTAAATTATAAGAAAATAATAATAATTGACATAATTAATAATTTAACATTCTGATTTATTTTGCAACTTAAGGCTTGCATGTATTTCAAAAGGGCAAATTACCTTATTCATAAATTCGACATTATAAGATGGACTGGCAAAACGGAAAATTAACATATGTCCAGCTAATATCAAAATCATTGCTAATGATTTTATACCATTTACAGAATTTAAACCTAATTGATCTCTGCTGGCTTGAAATAATTTTCTTGTGTTTTCTGATGAAAATCAAATGCAAAAAATCAATATATTTTATTATAAAAATTGATAAAATTCGTAAAATAAGAAATATATAATTTTAAATATTCAAAATATATACTTGCCGATAATTGAAAATGTTAATAAAGCCTTATCCAATATTTCATATTTGCTAGAAAACTTTTTCATCAATTTATGGCCATCATTCTCATTTTCATGCATAGAGTTTAATTTGTAAGCATGATAAGCGGTACAGAAAAAAGTTACAAACACGAAAAAGCATAAAATCATACTAAAAAGAAAAAGTATTGATTTTATTATTATTGAATAAAAAAATGGAACAAAAGATATCTTTAACATTTATTCTTTATGAGTGATTTGCAGAAATTTTCATTAGATTTTTATAAGCTGGTTGAGAATTTTTAAGAAACCGCCTTTTGGGAATATAACTCTTAAAATATAAATTTTTAATTTTTGCAATGTGGCACATTTCCTACAAAGTGCAATGCAATAAAAAACGCCTTAAATTTGATTAATTTGATTCAATTGGATAATTCTCAAAAAGAAAATAATAAGCAAGCAACAAGTAAATTGGAGTTATTAAAAAAAAAAAACGAAGTTGATACCCAAAATCATTTAAGAGGATATTTCTAATTAGAATCTTTTTCTTTTTCAATTAATTTTTACTTTAGCTAACTTTACCAGCTAAAAATGTAACGGTAGTAAAATTTCTATCACTATTTCACTTACGCATAATAAAACATGCCCGTTGTAATATTCAATTGAATATTTTTTAATTGACACATATCATCATGAACTTTAATATGACGATTTTGTAATATATATTCCAAATGGATATTTAAATCATTGGCCAAACAACTAGCTGGCACACATTCACCCCAATATGTGATCAATGTTTTAGTCTATTTAAATATAAGAAATTTGAAATAGAAAAGAAGAATATACAAATTATATAATAAATAAAAATTTCTATACAATGGACATTCATATTCATATTTGTATATATTAATCTTATGAATACCTTTTCAAAATATCACAAATGTTATATGCAAATTATATATAATTCAAAATAATTATTGGTTTACATTCAAACAAACCTTCGAGATTTTATTATTATTTATTATTATTATACACAACAATTAAATGTCAGTCAAATATTTCAAAAATGTTCAAATCAAAATAATATTTAACTGAGCATACTCTCAAAACTTTATGTTTTACATCACTTACGGTATAGAGACTTTTTACGAAATAAAATGAAAAAAAAATACAGAAAAGTATCCTCCGCAAAATGGCCGCCTAATCTAAAATTTAAAATCTATAAGTTATGTAGTTTTCGAGACGCGATTATTAGTGAATGGGTGAATAGTACAAAATCAGAATAAAATCAATTAATGAAATATTATAAATGAAAATTATATAAAAATTATTTTTTAAGACATTAAGTTTGAAATATCAGAAAATTTTATAAATTACTGAATCTAAGAAACACTGATTTAAAGTTAATAAAATACTTGATAAGACAAGATAAAAATTTGTTTAGATTCTACAGAGAACATATAAAATATATCGTGGGCAAGGCTAGCGGAGCGAAAACTATATTAAAAAGGCTTCGCGCGTAAAGGGGCATGCTTAGATAATAAATCTGTTGAGCTTCTCCATTTTGAATAATGATAACTTTTTATACCCCACAATAGAGTTTGTACATATAAATTTGTGCAGATGTTGGTTGTACTCGAAAGGAGTTAAGATAAATCCAACTTTCATTATACCGATAGACTCAGAATCATTTCCTCATTCGATTTAAGCTTGTTCCTGTGTCCGTCTGATGTTTAAGCACGTAAATTTATTATAAAGCTAAATATTTAAGATATTTCATTGAAATTTGTTACATGGAGAAAGTTATTAAAAAGTTTTGATGCAGAGAAAGTTATTAAAATTTGATCATTATTTCGACCATGCCCCATACAACACCAAAAGGCCGTTAAATTGGAAAGAAATTGCAATTTTAAATATATTTTAACTTAAACTGAACCTGAATTGAATTTTAACTTAGAAGCAAAAACATGTATAGCAAATTCGATACACTGTATACAGATTAAGTACAGATTGCTCCATATTTACAACCACTTCCCAAATAATGCCATTTATGAAAAGAGAAATTATATTGAACGAAATTGAATTTTAAATACATATTAGCGACTATTGGGGCTACCTTGGGTTTCAACTTGAAAAATATATTTACAAATTTAATTTAGATCGATATATTTATTGAACCTTCATTCATGTAATAAACTTATGTTATAATGAAAGATTACAATTATTTCATTTTTGTTGACTTCTTAATTCTTCTATTTGAGATTAATCATATTAAGGCAATGAGTTTAAGAGTCGTGTTTAAGAGTCGGCCCCAAACAACTCTAAAGTTCTTACTTGTTTAAACATTAATCTATTCAATTGATAAGAGATATATAATGTAGAAAGTCAGGTGCATCTTCTCTGACACAAATTAATTAAAATGTAATGAGATGATGTTTTTTAAAAGAAGAAAGAAAAGGGGGAAATATTATTTTTTCTTATAGTAAATGTTCATGTGATTTTTATGCAATGACGTATTAAAAAATGAATTAAATTAAATAAAATAATTGAAGCATTTCAACATGTGGCCTTTAAAATGTTAAAATCACGGCCGCGTCTAAACAAAAATCATTACAAACGGTCATTCATCATACTTCAACATCTGTACGTCCTTATAATTTTATTATGTATGTTACAATGTGATCATAAGTAATAACTAGTTATGTTAGAAGACGGGGCTGGCATAGAAAATGGGCAAGACAAGATTTGAAAGAGAGTTATTTAGATAAATCTTTATTGAGAGATTATGCATTAATGTGCATGCAATACCAATTGCATACCAATTACAAATAAATACTTTATGTTAATGTATTTGATAATAATTTAAAATTTACATTTACATAAACATATACCATACATACATATACCCTACACCACACCATATTTATAGAAGAAAAAATTATGTGCAAAAAAAATGAAAAATGAAAAATGGAAAATGGAAAATGGAAAATGGAAAATGAAAATTCCATTATTATTATTGATAAATTTAAAAAAAAAAAATTTAAATTTTCTATCTATAATTAAGCCTACTCAATAACAACCTGTCCACCTATGTTCATTTCCGACACCGTTCTGAATTTTAGATTCAAACTAAAAGCATGCACTTTTTAACATAATTCATATGATTTTATGTGGGGCTCTGATTTGAGAAAAATCTTTGTAGAAAAATGTTTTCTTATTGCCTAAAAATTCAATGAAATGTAAATTATAATTAGCATAATTATTAATTAATTTAACAAGTTGAACTTTTTTAATTTAGTTTTAAAAATGTATGACATGTTTCTAGATCTGATATTTCTATTAAAAATGCGATACTTCATAAAATTTTTCTAATTGTAATATATCGCCTAATTTAGACTTTTTAACAAATTACAAAAATTAATTAATACATAATTTATATAAAATTACAAATAACAAATTGAAAAAAATTACATGATAACTTTGTAAAGTTGCTTTTCAAAGAAACAGTAGAAATTTTCATTTATATCAAAAATTATTACTTTCAATTTAAAGCATTAAATTAATTATATTAAGAAATTTGCTATAGCTTATAGAATAGTTGTCCTTAATCAATTTTATTTTGTTTTGTTGTATTTTTTTTTCTTTTTCTTTTTTTTTTTTTTTTTGAACATTTCAACTTGTTATATGTCACAATAAAATATATACAATATAAACAAGTTAACCATACATACCCGATTTTGATTTTGATTTTGTTTTCGATTTTGATATTGATTTTGCCATTTTAACATATTGACATTATCCACAAAATCTATGCCATCCATATAAATAGCCACAAGACAATATTTGGTTATAATTGTTTTTAACGGCAATACTTGTAAGCATTGATCATAATGACCAAAATGATATTGAATACCACTTTCAATGCCAATGGGTTCATGTATTGAGGCATCGTACACTAAAAGTATATTAATAGTTAATTATATTAACCATAATGTAACACTTTTGAAACACATTAAAAAATTTATTATAATATTACAAAATAATTTTATACATAACGACGTTTTCTATCATTTATTATTATTTAATTTTAATTAAATTGCTAAATGTAAGAAATCGTTTCATATATCTATTTAATGTTTACAGATTTTAAAAGTAATTTGACCCACTTTTACATTCACTTTCAAACTAATTAAAAGCAAGTAAAATGTTCGGATTGACTGATCAATGCACTAAATCGTTGATTTAGAAATTGACAAATTTCAAAAAGTAATCATTTTCAATTTCTAATTTTAGGCAAATTGGTATGCTGCTATCTCAAATATTCTGAATTTCACAATTAAACAAATAATGTATACACGCCCACAAATATATATATATATACATAAGCAATCATTTATTATTTTCTAAGCTGTAAATGTTGAAGTGTACAAAGCACGCACACGCAAAATTTGACTGAGGCAGAGAGAAGAAAATATTTTATAATAATCATATTTAAATTCGTTAACGTTATATCTAAATAGATAATTGCTTCTATAATAATAGACGATCAATAAAGATAAAGATATCCACTTATAACAAAATATTTGTATACACTTTATACAACTTGTTACAACTAATTGTAATAACCTACGCAAATTATATGTGCCGAATATAAAGCATTTATGAGTATAAAGATTTATGAGAATATTTATAAAATTTAGTAATAAATTTTTTTATTACACTTAAGGTCCACAAAATTACTTTTCGAATCGATTTTAGCTTATCACATTGTATGTCCGCCTTTTTAATTGTACTGACCACCCAATCTCGCTGCAGATTAAAATTTCTTAAAAAATATGTTCAAATTGATCAAATCATGTGTTGAGCTATAATAAACAAGGTTCAAATAAGACCCTTTTTTACTTACACACACCCCTTATGAAGTTTTCTTTTAAAAAAATGTAGGTATATAAAAACAAACTACTCACATTTTTATAAGCTTTATTAATGATTATCAGTAATAGTGGTAGTTTTTTTTTCCATATAAAATTTGCGTGTCAAATTTTAAACTTCTTTTTACTATAAATTCGAAATTACTACAAATTTCGAAAATTGATATATTTGGTCTATTGGATGTAGAACCTTTAAATGGTGGCTACAATTCATAAAAAATTTATTGCGGATTAAATGATTCATTTAAAATTGATTGATTTTTTTTTTTTTTAGACAATTTTGTAGCATGTTAAAAATGATAAAGTCTTATCTAAGACGCAATATATAAATCACATAGTTTAATTAACTGATCGTCTAAATGCAATTAATGACACTTTGACATAAATATATATATCGAATCATAAAAAAAAATTCTTTTCGATAGAAAATGATTTCAAACGATTTTTACATGAAATCTCGCAATGTACTTGAAATATTATTTAATAAATTTTTTTGTAAATCTAATGATGATTGTTCTTTTCGTTTAGTAGAAATGGGGAATGTTTCGAAAAAACAAATTTTAATTGCCCAACTTACTA
This sequence comes from Melophagus ovinus, assembly GCA_023089585.1. Classification (NCBI taxonomy): domain Eukaryota; kingdom Metazoa; phylum Arthropoda; class Insecta; order Diptera; family Hippoboscidae; genus Melophagus; species Melophagus ovinus. Next base: position 2,396,704 of record JAKKIB010000178.1, read on the forward strand.
GCCATGGCCCATTGTTCACCATTTATCAATGCTGTTAATGTTTTATTTAAATCTTGCTGACATTTAGGATCCTTAATGTGTGTTAGACTTTGTTGAAATAATTTATATTTAGTTGATGTTAAGTAAGTGTAACTTCCAATATAATTATTATCTATGTTCTGTGTAAGATTTTCTGTCAAATGTATTTGGGTTGTAGCATCAGCATCAGCATCAGCATCAGCATCAGATATGGCGGCATTTGCATATTTTATGGATAACATAACAAAAAATAAGGACAACGATAAGCAAACAGATGCCAAATGGTGGTTAAACATTTTTTTTTGTAATTAGAATGCTCTTGAAATTTAAATTTAATTCTTGTTTAATACTTTTTTTCCTTATTAACAAATGCACTCTGTAAATTATTTTTAAAAAATGTTAAATTGTTTGAGAATATAAATTCAATTAATTTTTTTCTAGATGTATCAGATGAATTATTAATAAATTTTTATAGTTTTAATTAATTATTAATTTTTCTTTACAAATTATTATTTGGGCACATTTAAGTCACTGTTAACGATTTAAAATATGAAATTCGACTGCGACAATATATATTTTGAATTAATATAAGTCACGTAATGTAATAAAAAAAACCCAAAACAAAAATGGAAATAATAGCAACATTTTTTGCGAAACATGTTGATAGAGTTAAAACTTTGTTTTGCAACATTTTTAATGATGCGACCATTCGTTTTCGTTTTAATATAAATTCTAACATCACCAAATAATAGTATAATAAATAAAACGTAAATGGCGACGACGATTGACAGTTCAGTTTAATAATATCAAATTTGTACAATATACATGTCGTGATTGGATTTATATAACTAAAAGAAATTTATGCGGTAGATTATACATTGCGAAGAACGTTGAGTCGTTCTTCGCAATGTATAATCTACCGCATGGAATTAAATTTGAAATGACTGGAAAAATGATCATGTAATTATATAGAACTTTTAACACTATTGAAAAAAATATCAAATATTGCACAGTGCGTGGAATTTTTATGCTATACATGATTGCTGCTGTCGGATAATTCATAAACAAATGCAAATTGATAGCGTTTATATTTTTGGTAGAGAGTACTGCTTTTTATATCCCTTTTTACTATACGGTACGCCATTTTGTGGACCAGAGTTTTAAACGTTAGCACAAATGTGAGACAAGTACTTTAAAAAACTTCATCTAATCGACTAAGAATCAATTTCGGAATTGAGTTAAATGTGTCTCCATATCTGACTGATGCCATACAAATTTACCAATAACATTCCAGATATTTCAATAGCTTTGCCCAAAAGACAACCTCGATTAATAATGGGCATAATGTAGAAAATGTTATGACAATTTACTCACATAACACCTTATTTTGTAAAAAGTTATTGTATAGCAAAAAAGGAAAAATAAGAGATGGGATATCTCCATAATTAATATTCCGAATTATTCGAAAATGTCAATTTTTTGCTTTGTAAACTTCTTGCAAATTCTCGTAATTATTTCATAATATTAAGCTAAGCTAGTTTAGAGTAATTAAAAGTTTATCCCGAATCAAGTATAAGTTTTTTACTTGTTTGTGCATCTCTCTATGTAAACAACAATATAAAATGACATGTAGAACAACATACTGGATTAATGAATGAAATATTTTACATATGAAAAAGGATAATTAATGCTCGCCTAATGTTCTACAACACATGCAACAAATAATTGCGTTTTCAGTTGAATTGATGTTTCGTTCATCTCTGGGTAAACAATGTAAAATTTAATTTAGAGCGCAAGGATTTACGAGATGATTTACTTTAGTGAGAAAAAATGATCGACTTTTACTTTTAAAAAGAATATGCTTCAAAATTTTAGGAGAATTTATGTATGTATTACACACACACACACACATAACACAATAATTTGATTTGATTTAATTTGATTTTATTGTAAATTTCATTATGGACTTTATAAACATTTCTTTTTTTGTGATTTTTATTTTTATTAGTGTTGTGTGCTTTTGAAACACATTTCAAATACACCCGATATTTTATTTTATTTTATTTTTTCATTTTTTGTTCTCTCTGAAATAAATTTCATATTTACTTTTACAATATATTTCTTTTTGTGGATAACATTTTATATTATTTAATATATATGTTTTGTATGCATAAGCACACGCACTCACACCGTTATATTATATGCATTTTTGTTGCTTCGATTTTTTTGAGTTACATACAATAAAATGTTTGTTGTAGTGTAATTTTGTTTTTACATACAAATGAACGTGTTTGTTTGTTTGTGTATAAATATGTTCTATTTTAAAATTACTTTATGATTCATGTAAAAAAATTAATTTTACTTGATTATTTACACATTGTTTACATAATGTTTACATGTTACATGAAAATTATTTCTCTCTCTCGTTATTTTGCTCGCTCAATAAAGAAATAATTATAACTCTTCTCAGAAATAGTAATTACATTAGAATTAGTACGTGTATCTCATGGTTCTTACAAATTACAATTACAATTACAGAAACATATATACAAAGTGTAGAAGATTCTACAATCAACAGAGACATGAGCGTTTCTATTTTTTTTAATGTAATCAAAAACGCTTCAAGTTGTTAGTTTAAAGTGAGCAGAAATGTTTTAATGGCTTATTTGAAGCATAAAAAGAGGAAAAAATGTAAAGAATTAGAAAGTCATTTATATGAAAAATTGACATAAATGATAGATTGTTCAATTAGTTCTTGTTAAAATAAATAGTTTTCCTTTTCAAATTATTTTTTCATAATTTTATGAGTACAACTATAAATTCTTTATCATTAGGCATACTTATTGAATAATCTTAGTAAAAAAAGTGCCATTTATTCTAGACAATCTAGAATATTTTATTTACGACATATAATGCGTGGATGCAATTTTTATTTCTTTCAATGACAAGATCAAATATAAGAAAGCACGACAGAAAATAAAGCTTAAAATTTATATGGGAAAGTGTATAGGTTAGGAATAACTAGAGCTTAAGCATGTGATATTGCAACATAAAACAGTTATTCAAAAAAAAGCACGGCCGTAATTTTTCACTTTTGTTTGTTTGAATGCTTTCAGTTATAAAATCATTTTCCTAATGCATTCTATTTCATAAACTTATTGAACCATCAATCATATAATTTAAAAAATTATAATAAATTTGTCTTGGCAAATTTCGTATTTTTCTATTTATATATTTTATCTAGTTCAATTTATCGAATAATATTTTTTTACGTATTTTCGTATTCTATTTTATTATTATTATAAATATTTATATATGCAGCAATAATGTATTATGTAATAAAATGTTATTTATACTTTTTTTATAAATGAAAACCTTTACAATGCGGATAGTACAAATATATTTTCTTCCTCTTACATATAAAAAAATTTTTTCTAATTTTTCTAATTTTTGATGCTTTCACATGAATTCATGAATATATAAATAATATAACGAAATTAAAATTAAATGATATGAAGTCTTGACAATGGATTCATATTTATGTAATAAAAATATATGAGAAAATTAGAAGAGGGGATAGAAAAAGAATGAGAGAATTATATCACACACAGAATGGGGCAAGAGATTGTTCAATAAGTTCGCGGAATGAATGTCAATGATCCAAAAAAAAAAAAAAACAAAAAAAAACTAAACTAACTAACAGAAAATTTTCTAAATAGTTCTATAACAAACTTATTGAACAACCTATTATTAGAATTTTGATTAATAGTATTAATAAAATATGCAAACATTTATTTTAGATGATGTTGCATGTTTCAATAAATTACAATTATATTTATCGTTTAAGAAAATCATAAAATTAATTAATTAATTAATTAATTAATCTGGTATAGAAATTAATTCATTTATGATTTACTTGATTTCTTATTTAAATGAAAATTCATAAATTAATTTTTGTATTCTATTTTGCTTCAGTCTCTGCAACGAAGAAGATTTTAAAAATTATAAATAAAATCATTTAAAGGGCACATGATAGATGAGTAGAAGCAATTAAGGCAAGATTTAATTATAAAAATAACGAATATAATTATTTCTTTTTTTTTGTGTAAAATATTAAGACAATTTCAAATTAATTTGCTTTAAACTAAATAAAACATTGATCTTATTTACGGAAATTTTCTTCATTGTGTGTTGTGGGACAATTTTTAATCAATTTAAAGTTTACATTAAAATATTGAACATTGAAATCATTTTGATTTGGTCTTATACCATCCATTAATTATAGTCACATTATTGTGAAGAAGCAAATTACAAGAGAATTGAGATTTGAAATATGTACAAATTTATTTCAAATTTTCTAAACGCAGATTTTTCTTTTTCAAACTAATTTCCACAACTTGATCTGTCTACTTTTAACTTGGGAAGTGTTCGTAAAAATACTCTAATAAGGGAAATTGTAATTCGTAAAAGTTTCGCTTCAATCCATTTGATTTAGTCATTTGTTGGATCAATGTCAGCCTCCCTGTGTATGTGACCGTCTAATGTTTATCCAGGTATTTTTAATATTACAAGTGGGAATTTTGGATATATTTTTATGAAATTTGTGCTTTGGCGGAAAAACAGAAGACATCAAACATAAGTATGGTGATAATTCCCACCCTCTATACACGAAGTTTTAATTTGGAGAAAAAAAACACTTTTTAAATGGGAAAAATATTAATTTGGCACAAAGTAATATTTTCAAATACGAAATTCACACATGGAATTTGATGCAGATCCACTTCTTTTAACCATTTGCCGTTTGAAAAATTATTGAGTAAAATATTTGAAATCTATTCCCATATAACGACCTCAACTAAAGATTAATATTCTAGTTTTTCTTGCCTCCATCATCACATGTAGACCATTTCACAAACGTCCTCATGTGGCTTGAGCTTTAGTGGTATTTTTTTTTCACAAAAATTGCAAAGAAATTGTTTAATCACCAAAAGTTACAGTCAAACAAAAAGGAGAATAAATAAACAGAGAAATTCATAATTTACCTCATGTTTTTTTAAATAAAAGATACATCCGAAAAATTATTATGGAATAAGTCGTTTGAGTACTTTTACTAAACTACTTGCTGGAAAAAGAAAATGTTCATTTCAATGTGTAAGCATTTGTAATTGAATTTACTTAACAATTAATTTGTTTGTATATGTTTTTGTTTACGTGATTTACATCTATTTGAATATAAATTATTAATATTTATTTTATTGATGTATTTCATTGTTATTGGTATCATTATTCCTATTATCATTAACAACAATATTATTTTATAAAATTTAACATGATTTCTTGGAACTCTCAAAGATTAGAATTACCTTTTCTTTGTATATTTATTCTTTAAGAGGGCAGATAATTAATGCAGACTGCGCATGCGTATGTTTGTATTTTTCACATTTACATTTATTTTAGTTGGAACTAAGGACCTTTTTTTTTGATTATCATTATACATTAATGGTTGGTTGGTTGATTTAATTCTCCTTCTTTTTTCTTTCTTTTATGTTTTTGTTTGTTTTTATCATTTTTTTCTATTATTTTTTCCGTTGCTTTTTTTTATTGGATTTTGGGATGATTGACTTTTGGTGGAAATTGTTGCATTAGTCAGAAAGGCATGCTAAAATACAGGCCCTCATCGGGGGCCACACGCAAACTCTATAAAAAACGTGGTGGTCCTGAATTATAATTGCCAGGTGGTGACGGTGTATGCGTGGGAGGCGATGGTGAATGTTGATTTTGACGTAACACGTTAAATGGTGAATTTGATCTTTGAATGAAATATTGATAATTACTACTAGATGGTTGTTGATGTTGATGCAATCTTCGAAGTCCTATTGGCCCCGCCGAAGATACAGATCCAGACCCAGGTCCATTATTTATCATATGACTTGAACCATCACCCAAATCTAATTGTAGACTTTCCGTTATATCACTATTACTTCCAGATGTACTGCTGGCATTAGCTAAATGTAATTGACCCAGTGAAGCAGTAGCCATTGCTACATCTGGCATCATGTCAGACAGGTGCCCAGGTGCGGTACCCTCTGCGCAAGCCATGGTGCCACCGCCTTCGGCACCATTACCAACATTCATGCCTAAGGTATTGCTATGAGCAAAGCCACGGAAATCACCTTCCGTTATTAAAGCGGGTAAGTCATTACGGTGATGAGCTGAAGCTGACAAACGTGCACAATTACTCTGCAATCCACTACAACCACCACTACCGCCTCCTCGTACACTGGCATTTTCAGCAGAGTGAGTCCAACCCAGTAAACCCGCACCCGCATGTGGTCGAGGAAACGTGAGGTTACGACTATAGCAGGCCGCTGAAAGATTTTCATTACCTAAAAGTCCGTCAACTGGGCAATTGGATGTTCCAGAAGGATTGGATATTGAGCCTGATCCAACTGATGTAGAAAGATAATTACTGGGCATTACGGTATTGTTACGCGCTATTAATGCAGATGATGTAGCAGCAGGCGAAGGCGGAGGACTTTCATCTTCATCTTCGAGAATGCAACAGTCATCTACGCTTTGTACTGTGCTGGTTGAATCGGAAATATTACTGATCATTTCACCTTCTCCAACGTTACGACCATTATTAACTAGTGATGTTTCCAATAAATCTGAGACAGCATCGGGTAAATTAAATTCTCTAACTACTCTAAGTCGCACTTGACGGTCGATTTCATGTTTGGAGGACAGAGGCAAATGTAAGGCCCTTTGACACATGGGTGACAAACGCAATTTGTGCTCTCTTCTAAGCATAGCCGCGAGTGTTTGCGTATCTGGAGCTGGTATGGAGGCGGCGGCTTTCAAAATATCAACAGCATTCATGCCATTATTAGTACCATCATTACCCGTATTTACGGCAGCATTCATTCGTGCCACCATATATAGGGTGTCCGGTATATCAGGCAGTTGTCGAGACCTACGCATGCGCATTAAATCTACATAGTGATAAGATGAAGTCATACGATCTTCAAGGAGTGCTTTAACTTCTTCAAAATATGGCAAAAAAAGGCGCGGCCTTACAAATAAGCCTTGGTTCTTGCCACCCCTAATCCATGCATTCACTCGTAAATTCTCTCTCTCATCACCAATCATATGAGAGGGAGGTGTGCTCACCAATCCGCGTCTTATTGCTTGTAAAAGTACTTCACTGTTTGGCGGCAATACATGATCCATTCGTACCAATGGCAATAAATCAGATAGAATTTCACGTAATTCCACATCACTAAGATCACGTTTTTTAACACCTTTTCGTGTAACAGAATGGGCAGTGTGCGTAAGCAAATTAGGTTCACGGTCCTCCATTCGACGTATTAGTTCTTGTTCACCCCATTTAAGAACAGCTTGTAATACTTCTAATTCGGATGCTTGAAGGAAATTTGACTGTAACGCGTGAATTAATTGTGACTTATCCAACTGATACAGCACAGGGGACGAAATAACAGCAGAAAACTCTTCACGCAAGTATTGGCAGGCTTGACGATGTACCCACGCCGAACCATGTGGTTGTGAGCCCCATTTCAACACAGTTGGTAAAGTATCCAATGATAACCATTCTAAAATTAAGTCTTCGCACCCTTGAGCTAATATATCTAATTCTAAAAAACGACCAATTTGATATAATTCCATCGCCTCCTCTAACGGCGTTGGACGAAAACGTCCGGAAGCAATAGCATGAACTTCTCCCAACGATCCTGCTGCTGCGTTACCCGCACTAGCTCCCCGCAAAATTAATGCCAAATCAACCGTGTCTAAGTATATAGCATTTAGAAGAACACGAGCATAACGTTTCGGAATTACTGTTTCATCCAATACAATACGTGTTGGCACATGTAAGGCCCGTTCAACATATTCAGCATCCAAGTTACGGGTACGACGGGCAATCAGATTTCGAAAGAACGGAGATCTTGCACTCAATATGGCTTTATGACAGGGCAATTCCAACTTCGGTCGAAAACCATATTCAGAGCTGCCTGAGTCCAGTCGATTAAAGTCGCTGCCAGTCAATCCACTATTATTCAAAATAGAATTTGCACTGCAGCCACTGTCTGAAGTGAAGACTAAAGCAGCATCAGCATAATCACCAGTTTCCAATAGATATCGTAAATCATGTTCCAAACGATTGGGTGTGCCAAAATCATCACCCAATTGACGTAATAAACTTACATCGATACTAGTATCATGCGGTAACAATTCACCCGTGTACAAGTAACGTAAAAGTGATGCAAACATTTGTACATCAATTGGCGAGGCGGGCAATTCTAGACATATGCGAGCACCAACACCCGGACAACCACCTAAAAGATCACGAAAATATGTACAGCGGGCTGAAAGGATTGCGCGATGTACCGGAAATACAGCACCACGAAACACGAGATCACAATCTGTACATATTTTAGAATCAAATAAGCCAGACAAATCTTGCTTATACGTAGTGGCAGGTGGGCGTGCTAATTCTGCTTGCATCTATGGTGGAAAAACATAATAAGAACGAGTTTTATTGATTTTTTAAATTTTCATCCAAACGAAAACTTTAATACTCACTGATAAGTCTCTAAGAGCAAATAAAGCTTCGTATTCCTCAGATAGGGCTGCTAATTCCAAAGGTGTCCAATCTGAAACAAAATCTCGCAATACGCGTGCATGATCACAAGCTTTGGAGGAACGACGTCGACGTATGAATTTTCGCTTTAATGTGGCAAAACCAGTTACACGTTTACGACGCTGCTCACGGGAATTATGAACACTAAAACCGTTGCTAAAATTTGTATTGCCGCCAACACTAGATGTCATAATACCTGAACCAGATGTTATTAAATTGGAACTTGTCGATACAGCTGATGCCGAATTCATCAACATACCAGACGATACGTTATGCAAGCCGGGTGTACTTACTGTAGAAGTATAACTACCTGTAGATGTATTAGCACCCATGGCATCCGTACGAATTTATTTTTCTTGCGCTTACGTTTTCGTTTTCTTTTTCTTTGTTTCCCCTAAACTTTGAACAAACTTCTCTTTTTCGTTCAACAAAATACTATTTATTTATTAAAACCGAATCATTAAGCGTCATTATGTTGACCTTAAGCACTTTTTTACGTTTTCAAACAACATATATATATATATATATATATATATATATAAGCACCTTGAAAAAGTTAGACACTAATATTTTGCCATAAGATAATCATTTTGTTGTTACGCTTTTACCGTTTCGTTAAAGATGTTTTCCTAAAACTTATTGTATGAGTGAACGAATTACGCTAATGCGTCAGATATGTAACACCATCCATTATACATTGTTCCTTATCTTTAAAGAAAATATACAATACACAAGCAGAAGTTATTAAACTTTAGAGAATATTTAATTGTGTTAAATGACAAAGTTGAGTGGTTAATAAAATTTTAATGCATAAAAATTATATAATTCAATATAATGGTTATTTTTGTTTGGAGCAATTAATCACATTACCGCAGTAAATTGTAATTCACATATAATTTCTGCATAAGCAATTGCAGAATTTTACTTAACATTAAATTAACTAAAGAGATATAATACAATATTGTAGCACATGATGAATACAGTAAAGCATTAAACAAAATAAATCAATCATCAAAAATGGAAATACAAAAAACTGTATATATGCCCGACATCCGATACGCAGATATATTATAGAAGTAACTTTCACCGTACCAACTAGAAGACCAAATTTTTTTATTTACATATTACAAATAATGTATATTTTAAATATAATCATACATTTTTATTTAAACACTTCAATTGATCATAAAAGTTTCAGTAAGTAGATTGGGTAATCCACAATTTATATTTGCTGTTGGTTTTTTTTTCACACCTACATATTTGAAATATTTACATAACAAATAACTTATGCAAATATATTAAAAACTTAAGAGAAATTATCCGCTTACAATTATTTGAAAAGATTTTAGTAAATCCTTTCGGATTTTGTTTAATTTTCTTCTTTTTACATGGACACAAAATTTTTTTTATTTCAAGTCTTTTACTGCTCTTTTCTGCTACCTTCGCCCTCTCTAACGGTACATTATCAAATCACTTCACTTTTTCAGACGGCTGACTCTTTCATAATGATTTCTATAATAGAATAACTAAGGAAATTCTTCCTTTTTGTTATATGTTTGGGCGCATAATATGTTTTATTTACGTAATTTTTAATTTTTTTTTTGTTACTGAATAATTTTAATGCAAATTGAATAAATTGTATAGATTATTGCTTACAATGAATGACAAAACGCAACAAAGATAATCAAGAAAGTGATATGAAGGAATATACCGAATGCAGCGCCCTCTTCATGTTAAGAGATTATCACTTTTTAGGGTTACCATCACGAAATATGCACAAACTGAAAAAAAAACTTGATAACAGAGTACATTAAATTTATATGTTTTAATGTGCTATTTTCATTTTAAGCGTTTCAAAGATAATTTAAGGCTCACAAAAAGTAGTTTATGTTTCTATTAAATGTTTTTTAATTGTTTAGTTGAACCGTGATGCTAATTAAAAGTTTAAAAAATTATTCACTTCTAGATTAGGCTTAGTTTTAAAAAATTCGATTCAGGAATATGCCAATGTAGATTTTGCAAAAAATGCCCAACAAACTTTAAATTAATGACTACAACAACAATAGCAAATTATCACTGTCAAAATTATTTATTGAATACATTCAAAATCGTATTTCCGTTTCAATTCCTTCGTATCACATAGGAGCGTTTAAAAATTGTTACTGTGTTAAAATTCGTACAATTGTAATAAAATTTTGAAAATCATTGACCTATTATCACAAATTGTGATTTCTACTTCAATATATTGATTTTCAAGTCAATTTTATTCAATTTTTAATAAAAAAAAAAAAAGAAAAAACGAGCAAATAAAACATTTTCTCAAAGATTAATGATTTTAGCCATCTATTTATAAATGTTTATATATAATTGCATTTGCAATTTATTGGCATGTATTTAACAACGAATGTATGCTTTTTAAGTGTACATGTAGGTGTTATATTTTAGTATAATGCTTAATCAGAACTAATGGGATAATGCTTTAAAAATTTTACCTAAATTTATTGTTGTTGTTGTGATGGTAGTCAACTGAAGGAGTTCAGTAATTTAAACAATTTCATATTTATCCACAACGAGTAAAGTTTCTGTTGAAAATTTTATAGATGTATCATCGTCCATTAAATTCACCGATTTGACATTTAAAGCCGCATACGGTGTTTTCGATACGAATGTAGCCTGAACTGGAAAGAAATCGCCCGGTATAGATGAATTACAACTAAACTCCATTGAACCCATTTTATTTGAAGCATCAATAATTGGTATATTCCATTGTAATAGATGTTTACGCGCCTCATAATTATAAGTGCCATCATATTCGATTACATTAGGTTGAACATTCATCGGTAATGGTATAGCGATGGTAACATCCTGCAATTCCAAATGTTGTGCTTCTAATTCATATTCAATGCTTACATCACAACCACCTTCACCATTCTCTGAAGGCCAACAATTAATTGTGAGTGGAATGGCAGAATCATCTTGTGTTATGAAACGCCATTTGAGAACGCCAACATCTGTATTCAATGGGAATGGTTTGGTAGGATTTTTTAAGCCAATTATTGAACGACTTTTAAACAGTTCTTTATCAACATTCGGATGCGTTTGCAATTGTATGCCATGTGTATCATCGTTTTGTAATTGTATTTTAATCCGTCCCAAATTCTCATCAGCTATGCGTAATGTTAAAAGGCCAGTTAATTCGAATTGCTGCAAACCACCATCACGACCAACTCGCACAATTAACTTATCTTCCAATTTTAAATGAACACTTTCCGTTTGAATATCAGATATAATTTTTGCTTTAGCATTAATTGCGGCAAAATTACTACCAGTTGGCATTGGCGTTAATGAAGATATCTTTTCACCTTCACTTTTCAATTGATCCACAAAACTGTCTACATCTTTTGATTTGCCGCCCAATTTTAACGCATTTCGTGTTACAGGTTTCTGCGGTTTCGATACAATTGGCTTATTATCCATTTCATTAGAAGTTGTACTGCTAATGCTATTTGCACTAATGCTGATACCGCTTGAGCCAAAACCATCTGAGTTAAAGCCACCACTTGAACGTCCTATTAGGCTGCTGCCCGATGTACTGCCACGTTTAGCACTTTCCATGCGTTGACGCTGTAATTCTTTTGCTTTTTCACGCATTTTTTGCCGAGCTTCACGCTCTTGAGTTTGCCGCACCGCCTGATATACTTTCTCTTCATGGGAATCCATTTCTACAAATGTCTTAATTTGTGCCAGATTAACACTCTCGCGATAGCCCAATGCAACTATTTCATCGAAAGCAAATATTAAATTGAAAGCATTTTCTAGAATTTCTTTCTCTTCCAATACATGGCAATATTCTGGTATCTATAACAATGTCATAGAAACTTATTAACCCGTTTTTAACTAGAAACGATTTTGTTTGTTGTCACTAACCACTTTCGAAAAAAGGCGCAACGTTTCCAAGTCTTCTAATATATTACTAGCCTTGGTTGTTATTAAAAGCATATATAATTTTTCCATAGGTTGGTAGACGTATCGCACAGAATCCGTCTCAACATATGTATGTTGCTTACCAGATGTCATCAATTTGGGAAAAGCAGCTAATAAACCTTCTATGCGTGCTTTTGTCATTTCCACAAATTGTCTTGATATAACAACTAAAGTGACAAACAATAAGGCTTGGTTTACTTTTTTGCTTTCCAATTGAAACATTATACAAACCTTTGCCATTTTTTGTGCATATTGCTGCAGCTATTAAAACCTTAAACAAATCAAACAAAAAATAGTAAAATTTTAATTACTTTTTTAAAGCAATTTGCAATTTATATTTAAAGCATTTTACCATTTTATTGTAAGGGTACTATTTCCTTATTTCAGCATTAAATTATTTTTCTTATTAATTTTTTTGCTAATATTTTTTATATACTAGGTGACGTGTTCGAAGAATTTTTACATGTTTACAAAAATAAATATTTTTTATTTAACATGGCAACCCTACCTTTCTAAGAACGAAAATGTAATTCTAGTTTATAGCGAACGCAGAAATATAAAATATCATTACTAATATATTATTAAACAAATAAATTAGGAAGTTCATATATTTTAATAAACATTTCCGAAATTTTATTTAGACATATTGTAGAATGTAGTAGAATATATACATTTACAATATGTCTAGTACAATATAGTGGAATTGCAGCCTTTAAAACAATTGCAGCAGGAGCCTTAAATAGCTTAAGTCTTAAGAGTCTTAATTGCTTTCAATAACGATAAATGTAATTCCATAAAATTGAATTACATTTAAGCAAAATCAAGAACATATGAAACGAATCTTTTAGAATGTACAATTACAATATATTTATATCAAAAATAATACAACTATTATTATGTGTTTGTGCCTTAAGGAAAATTTACAAAAAAACAATCCCGTTTTATATACAAACGTCTGATATTCAATTATTATGGCACTTAATTGTTTTGGCGCATTTTACTTCAAAAAAGAAAGAAAAAAGCCAATATTAAGCTAAAGTAATATTTACGGAAATAATTCTTTTTTATTTAATTTTAATACTAAAAAAAAAGTTTTGACAAATTAAAATGAGTATAGATCACACAATAAATGCATATTTTGTTACAACTTCATTTTCATATGCTAACAAGGATAATCATGCTGATGAAAATGCAGAGATAAATAATTCATTTAAAGATATTCAATTAGCTATAAATTATTTAAAGGAGCATGTACCTGAAGAAAATATTCGACAAATTAAATCGACTGAAGGTTTCCCACTCATAGCATCAGGCAAATTGACTAAACAAGATGTGTTCATATTTGATCGTTTCGAGGGTGATTTCTTTAGGCAATTACAGCAAACGAAGAGCTTAATTATTGGTCCATCATGTCTAATAACATGCTTGCAAAATGATGAACCCATACCCATGGGCGTTAGTCCCGTGTATACTAATGCTATGCAAAATCTAAATATATCTGCTTCAGGTATTACACCAGCCGAAAAAGAGCGCTTAAGAACTTTAATTGAATGGATGGGTGGCCATTACTTTCAACATCTTGGCCGTTCTATAACTCATCTGATATCGAACACCATAAAATCATCAAAATATGAATATGCCACTTTAAATGGCATACCAGTAATGCACACCGATTGGGTTCAACGCATCTGGGAACGAAGTTGCGCACAATACAATATAAAGGCGTCAGATAAAGAATTTGATAAATACAAATTGCCAATACTCTTCGGTGTTAATGTTACTTGTACGGCCCTTAAATCTGATAAGAAGAATGAAATTATGCGTTTGGTAAATGAAAATGGTGGCACTTATCATGGCACATTTCGGCCACAATTTATTGATATTGTTATTACTGATCGCAACAAATGCGATTCAGAGAAATATCAAGCAGCATTACGTTATAAAAAGGACATCTTAACACCAGAATGGATTATTGATAGTATTGACAGAGGATTTGCTTTGCCCACAAAACCTTATCAAGTAAAATCTTTAAAAGTTTCAACACCAACTAAAACCGATCAGGCTGTACCAGACTTCACTTTAAATGATCATACTCAAATGTCAGATATTTCACGCATTGGGGGCATGTCCAGTGATGTTACAACGGTAAATGATACTGTTTGCTCTAACTTGAATGAAACACAAAAATCTACGCCCTCAAAAACATTGGCGCCATCAAAAAGTTTGGCAAGAGATTTACAGGAGAATATTTTGAAGAAGAAAGTTGTTGGTATGCATTATCAAAAGATCTATGAGGAGATATGCCCCAAGAAAGCGAAAAAAGCTGGCAATTTTTTAGATGGCTGCTCCATTTATCTCAGTGGATTTCGAACAGAAGAGAAAGAGAAATTGAATCGAATTTTAAATGTAGGTGGGGCCACACGTTATAATGTTTTAAATGAAAATATTACGCATATTATTGTTGGCCAATTACTCGATGCCGAATTCAATACTTGGAAAAAGCAAAATTTTTTGGCCCCAGTTCATATAGTCCGTTTAGATTGGCTATTGGAAAGTATACAACTAAAGTGTCCGGCTAATGAAGCAGTATATCGGGTATCATTGCCTATAGATGGAGATGGACCGGATGCCCCATCGCCGTCTTCGAAAAGAACGTTGCGTTCCATGAATCATAGTTTCAAGCAGCCAATCAAGCCTATTAAGAGGAAATTATTTAATTTGGAATCTGCAAAAACGAATCCTAAAAACTCATCACATTGTACTGAAGTTGTAGATAAGCCGTTGGCATCATCCACAGAATTGCCGCTTGATGTGGAGGAAGAAAATTTAATTGCTCAATATTCTCAGGAAAATCAACCTATAGCAACGGTTTCACTCATTAAGGGCGGTCGAAGCGATGCAAATAAATCGTTGACAGCAAATGCAACATTACCGGAGAAAACTTTGGCTGCCATACCGTTAAATCCAACTGATGTGGAGGGACAAAATTCTCAAATAACCATCGATTATGAAAATTTAAATTTCTTCCAGGGTATGTCATTATATATTCATCAAAATCATTTCCCCGAGGAGTTCTACCTGAACCTTGTAACAGAATGTGAAGCGGTTAATGGGAACGTTGTGCCAGTAACTTTTCAGGACCCGGTTGATTTTGCTATCGTGTCATTTGAACGTACTCTAAATCCTAAATGTTTACCCGTAAAAGCTAAACAAATCATAACGGAATTATATATGGTAAATATATCACGAATTTTCTTTAATAAAAGGAAGGCGTAATCAAGTAGAAGTAGGTGCAAAATTTCTAAGGAATAAATTTTTGTAACGTATTGTGCTTGCTTTTCTTTTGTTTTATTTAGGAAAGTTGTATAAAAGACAACAAACTTGTACCAATTGAGTATTATCACAAGCATATTCCACATACGGCAGACGCTCGACCTCTAAATGGAATGATCATTGTTATATCAACCTACTCTGACTTGGAAAGAGATTTTATTGATTCACTTGCTCAATTGTTGGGTGCTACCGTTAACAAAACATTCGTTAAGAAAGAAAAGCCTTTGTTAGTGTGCCCAACCTCAAAGGGTAGTAAATATGAAGGTGCCATTAAGTGGAACTATCCAATTGTTACTTCAGCATGGTTATTGCAGTGTGCTCAGGAAGGTAAGAAACTGCCATATAAAGATTATTTAGTTGAAGGCAGTCCAGTAGACTTTCCCATCTCACCAATATCCACGATCAGAGATGTTAATGCTATTATGCATGACAAATCATCTTTGGAACAGAAAAAGAATAAAGTAGCAACACCTATTTTAAATGAGAAAGATTGTCCAATGTCGCCAGCTAATGATATTGCTGGTCTTGCTGCGGAAGCTTATACGCCTTTACGTAATAAGCGTGTTTTAGAATTGGCAAGTCAAAGCCATTCAACAGCAAAATCTTCGATTGGTGTATCCAATTCAAATTCTTATTCGACTGTTAATTCACCCCACACTCCTCTAAATGGACCATCATACAATTTTCACTTTTTGGAAAAAATCTTAGCGGAAATTGAGGATGATGATGAACGGGAGTGCCTTAAGGAGGTACTTGAAGAAATGAGAATGAATCATACACCAGAATTGGAACGCATACGGCGGCAAGCGTGTACACCGATTCGTATACCAACGCCTAAGGGTATACCGGAATTTTGTACGACACCCGAATTTGAAAAGCGCATGGCAGATGAATTTGAACGGCGTTGGCGTTTACCAACGAAAAAAATGAAAGCTGATACGCCAATTGAAGTGATACGTCGTCGAATATTGAAAGCTACATGTAAGGCTATGGGTATACCTTACGATGATGATGATAAAGATGATAATAATAAATATAAAGAAAATCAGAAAGAAACTCCAATGCAGATCAGTAGTGGATCAAAAACGCCAACATCAAGGAATCTTTCAACATCAAGGAATCAGACTGCATTAGAACCACGTTCTTTATTTAGTGATAATATCAACGCGAATCATGAAAATATTAGTACACGGCCATCTATTGGTGTTATACCTGACACTCAAAGTTCCTGTGGTGATTTGGGTAAAAGAGCTTCTTTAAATGGTAAATCTACTTTGAATTTCGATAAAATCACCTTTGATGATTCTACAGCATTAGACGATGACGATGCTGATGCAGCGAATGCTCTACAAATTTCCACGTCTAATAAAACAATTGACAAGCAAAAATCATCAACAAACGTTAAAGATTCACCGGAGATGAAACAGATTACTGATTATTTACGGAATTGTGAGACACGTCGTCAAAATTTAAAACGTTCCTTTTCCAATAATGTACCGGCGTCCGTGTCCACAGAAATGATGGAATCTGATGCACATTTTGTACAACCTTTTGAATCTGAACAACTACAGACGGAAGAATTAGTTGGATGGCGCGATCCAGCTGATTTCATCAATCAAAGACGTACGAAACCAACAGAATCGACCACGCAACATCAGGGTACACCTTGCTTTAGCATTTCTTGTGCCGACGAATTAACTAGAGATGATATTATTAGTAAAATACTTCAATTGGGTGGTGAGGTAGATAAATTTTATTTCAATCAGTTTTGCACATACAGTTTTATATATTTAATTTTTTTATACCAATTAAAGATTTGTGAAAATCTGGTTAATTATGATCCGGAATGTACGCATTTTTTAATTGAACGTCCGAATCGTGCCGAAAAAATGTTAGGTTGCATTTCTTCGGGCAAATGGATACTAAGCCATAAATATATTGAACAATGTTTCGCTAAAGGCGTTTTCATTGATGAAGAACTTTATGAATGGGGTAACAGTAAGGCTGTCAACTTACCACATTTGACATCTGAAGAGCAGATCATTGCATTGGCAGCATATAGATGGCGTAAAACTTTATCATCATTATCTGGTGATACGAATGGAAAGAAAGGTGCTTTCAGTGGGTTTCGTGCTATTCTACACATTACAGGTCGTAATGTAGACGCTTTAAAGAATGTTATAAGAGCTGGCAATGGTGAGGTTATTGAGGCCATATCACCGTATAAGCATTGCTCGGAAACAAAAATGGCCACACATTGTTTTGTGGATATTAAGAAATCACCATTACATCGTGATGATTTAGATTATTTTAAGCGGCATAATATTTTGGTATTAACTCAAATGTATATTAATGCTTATTTAATGAACGGTTCTGATGTAGATATAACCAGATATGAAATTAATTAATTAATTTCATTGCGATTTTACCTAAGCATATAAAGTGTCATTAATTTATTCTTTAATCCAACCGGCTTCATTATGAATTTTAAATGGTACTATTTGAGCTGTCAGATTATAATAAGGCTACAATCGATATTTAAAAGAGGGCAAAGAAAATTGAAAGATGGTTCCACTCAATTTGTATTCTTTTAAAATGAAAGGCGAGGGTTGCCAATAAATTTTGAATTATCATACTCAAATAATATCATTTGTAAATTTAAATCTTATGCGAAAAATGATTTCATAAGAACTTTCCGCCTTCGTTTGCTTTACACAGACTTCAACGTATAATATATAAAAATTTATAATCATAATTAAGTTATATGATTAATTAAGTCAATTGTAAATAATCGAATTGAGCATCCAAAATAAAATAATTTTCTCTAATTTGTTTGTGCATTTTTACTTAAATTAAATTAAAATTGTTTTTAAAGGAGTTGCCAGTTTTTGTGTGTGTAGAATACAAAAAAACGTATAACAATTATACTAAAAAAAATTTTAACAATGCTTTTTTTTGTTTCATATACGTAAATGTTAAAATGCAAAATTAAAAAAAAAGTAAATAAAATGTAGGTGGTACACTTTTCTTTAATTGTTGCCAAATATTGAAAATCTACCAACTAAGCTGTAACGTTTATATATTATAGCTAATAGGCATGGTAAAAACTTTCATTGTTGCATTTTTTGTAACTTCTGAATAAAGAACAAAAAATGTAATAAAGAAAAATCCCCCACCCAGAAAAAAAAAACAAGAACAAACGTAAATATCGTATGCATTATTATTTTGGGTAATTGTAACCTATTTTATATAATTTCGGTAAAATATATTGAAAGACCAGTTTTCAAAGTCTTGAGTTTTATGCATAAAGAGTTAAAACTCATAGTTCATTTTATAAGGATAGAAATTTTTTTGATTATTATTATTTTGAGCGTCCTTCGATCCATATGACCAATTGAAATACATGAATTTTCTAACTTGAAACTGCGGTAAATAAAAGAACATTTGTATGAGTTAGACAAATGGGTAGATGATTAGATGTGATAAGATCGACTTGGTATTGTATGGTTATTAAGAATGCATACACTTTGTCAGGCTTCATAATTATTTTACTTCCGAATGTTGTAAAAATTTTGACAAAACTATGAATGGTAGATATAAAAACAATGCATCAATTTTTTTATTAATGTTTAATTTTGTAATTTCTTAATGGTTTAGTAGGAGTGTATGAATGCTAAGAAAAGGTCTTGTAAGCTTTTCAATTAATTTATAAATGTATATTTAATTTAAAAGGCCCACAAAACTTTAATTATTTCGTACGGTTCACCATTAGCAGTTAAGATTTATTAAATTTATGCTATTGAGCAAAAGTAAGGCTCCAAATTTTATAAATGTATCATTTATTTGTGTAGGATATTTTAATTCTATTTATTGTTACTTTTTACAGGTCTTATGCCATAGATATAACGAACTTGTGCGCACATAAGATTACCTAAAAGGATTTGAAATAGATTGCTCTTTGTTACACTGATTTATGCGGAATCATTTTATGGCACCTCGCAATGTTGTTAATACATCATTAAAATTTGTACGTTGGCGTATTTTAGTCCAGAAGTAAAATCGAATAATTTATATGACCATTAATTATGTAGTGAGTTATTATACAGAAATCATAGATTAGTAATATTTTAAATTTTAAAAAAAATGCACCCAAAATTTTGTGCCCCAAATTTTGACTATATGGGTTCTTATTTTGAATACATTCCCCCCATAACAAGTGTTCATATTTGTCCAAAATTTATAGTTTTCATTTTCATGACTGCCCATTCATTTGCTTATTAAGTCAAATGATACTAATTTTTTTTTTATTTTTTTTTACTTTTTTAAAAAATTTTGGCCGCATAGTGTTTCTAATTTTAGCACTTCACTTAACTTTTTAAGTTAAACAAGTTAATCCATAGTTTTTATAAAATCAACTACAGATCCAAATAGTGTCCAATGGAATTGTTCTTCACCACTCATTTTTTTACCAATAAAACATGTTACATAACCGACAGTTGACAACAGATATGGCGGATTAACCTTGAAAAATTGAAATGAAATTGTATTAAATGACATATTTGCTCAATTAAATTATATGATAAGTTTTGATTTTTCTTTTTTTTTCCATTACCATAATAACAACATAGATAAGCACGGGTAATATATCATCGGCAGCTGGTGTACGACTTGTTGACATATGCAATAAACTCATAATACTTGAAATACATCTAAAATAAAGGAAAGAAGAAAAAGGATTTATAAATTATATTTTACTTAAAACGGTGTCTGCAAAATATAGAAAACTTATCGTGCGACCTGTACCCAACTGAAAATATAATATTCTTTTCACATTTTCATAACTGTAAAATCACTTTGAATATTTAAAAAATTACCTGATAACACAAAGTAATTTCTCTCTTGGTGTTTTGTAAGCTGATATATACGACAATTGCTCTTGGGCAAGAGTCCATGGTGCTTCATCTAAATATTCAGATGGTATACATAATGCTGCATGAGATGGTGTTATGATTTTTTGCAATTTCCGTATATGCTCAAAAAATACTTTATCTCTGGAGAGGTCGGCATCTTCATTGGGAAACATGATTTGTTGATAAACTCGTTGCAATAGTATACGCTCTAAAGACATGCGAGCCTCAAATATCAACCAATCGGGCATGCGATACAATATCCCATTAGGTATTATCAATTCATTCATTAAACTATTTATAAATTCTTCAATGTAATCGATTTTATCATCAGATGCCGTCAATTGTGTGAAATCATCTTGAAATGTTTCCAATTGATTTTCACGTTTTTCAATAAATAAACGTACACATACGGCCATTAAGTAGCGGCAACAATTATTACTTTCACCTTTTAAACGTGCTTCATATTGTTCCATATTCTCAATCATAAGTAAGAGCTGCTGCCTGTAACGCATTAAATATTGTAAATAATTTTGACGTTTTTGTACATCGTTCTGTAACTCCTGCAACAATTGTGTATGCTGTTCCCGTTCCAATGATGATATACAACGTATTGCCTCCGATACGTATGATATTTGCTGTAAATTTTGCAAATTGGTAGCTTGAGCTAATTGTATTTGAAGATAAGTGAGTAATGGTGATGAATTTGTATGCTTTGTGTGCCTAAAATCAGCTGAATGTAAATCAGTCTTGGAGAACACTGTGCGAATTTTTCTCTTGATTACATTAAATGCCATCGTTTTATCATGATTAATAACGTTGGATTGTTGTTTACTGTTAGTGCTCTGCGTTTGTTCTTGTTGTGGTTCATGAAGAATTTTTGAAATATTATTGATGGCTCCATCTGAAACTATTTCCATAGCTTCGGTACCTGTGCTGGCATCGATTCTATCGACCGCATCAGCATCATCACTAGCACCAACACTAACACTAACGTCATTACCAATCGATAAATTTGCTGCTTCACTTGATGTACTAACTTTACGACGATATTTAGCCAATATATCCTCGTTGACATCATAATAATCAATAGTGCGTTCATGTATATTGCTACCATTAGTACCCATGAGGTCTAATGAAACTTCCGATTTATTGTTGCTAAACGAAACCGTACGCGAATTTTGAGGAACATCTTCGGTAATACTATTTGTTTGTTGTCGTATTGTTTTGTGACTGCGACGATGCTTAAATATACCCTGCTTAAGTTTATTGAATATGCTGGAATTGTTATTGTTTGAAGAATCATTTAGTGCAATCGCATTTCCGCGACGACGAGAGTCTTCTTGACATCGGGGATTGCGTATTCGCGCAATTGAAGGAATCGCGCTAGTGTCAGTAATTACTAACGAAGTTTTATCTGCTGATAAATCGAAACTTATACTTTTTGGTATAGCTCCAGTGGATTTATTCGGCTTTTGTGACAGTGACTTAGACGTAGATTGAGTTGTAATACCAGCTGAAATTGTACTACTACCACTAATTTTAGCGGTACTGTTTGTAGTGGTCTCAATATTACCGACAGCACTTTCATTAGCATTGCCAATGTTATAACCAGGTTTAATAAAATTAATAAAATTATCATCGAGGTGTAACTTTTCTGTCTTAATGCAAAGGGCTTCTTGTGCTTGATTTTCGTCAGAATTTTGTTGAAAGATTTTTTCATCTTTCTCTATTGGTTTGAAAGAGAGCTTTGGTATTGCCGAAATGTGTCTTGATATGATGGTCGTTATCATAATCTCATGATTCTCATAATTAAGACTCTGATGTTTTCTTAATGATGGCGTTAAACTGTTAGCACCACTGGCAGAATCATAATTACCTTTAAGAGCCATTATACCATGGCGACGACCATCAAACCCTGTTGGTCGTTGTTCTGCTGATAAACGGCGACGCTCCACTACTTCTTCATTACTAGAAGAAATGTCTACTAAAGGTGCTAAAGGTGAAGACGTAATTGTTGTTGTCAATGGTGTTGGGATATTTTTAATGTCACAAAAATCAGTAAAATCAATAAGATCCTTTGATTCTGAATGATCTGTACTTTTTTTGCATTTCGTAAGAGAATTTTGCGAAGATTGAAGTAAATTACGCTTTCCCTTATCATTTTCAAATGATGTTTGACGGCATACTTCTGAATTTGCCAAATATGAATCTCTCTCATCATTATTTATATTTACGGATTTGTAATTTTGTTGAAACATGTTTTCCCCTCCCATTTGGTTTGTGGTACGCATAGAACTGCGAGCTAAAGAAGATATACCCGAATAAGTGTGTGAATTGTTGCCACATCGGCTTGAGTTGTCTTCATATGAATTAATGGCATCATAAAAAGCACAATCCTCTTGTGAACGGTCACTTGCGTTACCACCACTACTGCCACTACCCATTACATCGTCCGAGCTGCGATGACTTACCGCAATTGGTTTATGCCCGGTTGTTACTAAATTGGCCATTCGAAAACCTCGATTTGTTCGGGCCATTGAGTAATGAGGTACAATTGATGTTCGTTGACGGCCACATGGTGCTGATATAGCAGCTGCTAATTGATCCCTTTCATTTACAAACCGTACACCGCCATCAGTGGTATCAGATCTAGCCGCTATACTAACATTATCATCAGTATCAATTTCATTAAATTTTTCCGAGTCACTAGCTAATACATCTGTACTCCAGTTGGATTCAGATCTTTGATCTGAGATATCCAAGTAGCCGGTTTGTGCTCTTCCAGAACTTGTTAGCACATCAAAATTATTATCACCTGGTAAAACGACGGCAGCAGGTATTAGAGGTGTAGAGAAATTGCGCTCTCTATCCCTATCTTCGGGCACGGTTTCTGTATCGCTAGCCAAAACATCTGTAGACCACGTATCCGATATAACAGAGACAGTTTCATCACCCACAAATTTCTTAATCTCAAACTTACAAAATTTATCCTCTATATCTGATCGAGCCTTTGATATTAATTTTTGCATTTGTGGAGTAGGCAAAGAACTCGCATCAGTCACTTGTGATGATGGTGTATCACGACCGCTTATATTGGGCGTACCGCGACCCGATACGTTAGCGGAAACCATATCAGATAAATTGTCATTTTGATCATTCTCCTCTAATTCTAAAGAACTGGACACTGAGTGATTAGACGGTACTTCACTAACCACCTCTAAGTTATCGGAATTACCAATTGAAGCATCATCATGAGATAATAAAAATCTTGAACTTTTGTTATGTTGAGTTCTTAAGACATCTGAAATGCCCTCTATACCATCGAAACCATTCACCACAGATGACTTATCAATCGTCGATTCAATTTGATAATTTTCACCATCTTCTAATTCTTCATTAGCTATCTCTTGACCAATACTATTCATTTTTAAGACTTGTTCTTCTGATAAGGGTTGCAACTTATTCTCACTACCAGTATAAAGATTAAACAGCAAAATGGGTTCAATCAAATCATTATTCTCAACATCCATACTACGGAGTGGAGAATTACTATTGCTATTAACGTAACAGTTACTATTGTTGCTTGTGCCTGGAGAAATTAAGTAATCTAAGCCATTATTAATCCCATTGCTGATTAATCCGACATCAACTTTTACTTCGTTCACACTTTGATGATTGAAACTGATCGTTTTGGAAAATTTATTTTTAGTCGCTTTGCTTAAGTGGATTATACTTGCTTTAGTCTTATCCTTTGGCGTAGTATCCCCTCCATTGCAATTAGAATTAATTTCGCTAAATCCATTTATTCCCCCAGAATTCTCTGGCATATTGGCTAGTATTTTCTCTAGCTTATTTCTATCCTCTTCCCCAATTTCGAATACATCATTAGTCATTAGAATGCGAAAAAATTTAATCAATTGCGTTAATTCAGTTTGTGTAGCAAGCCAATGAGTTCGTTC
Source organism: Melophagus ovinus (assembly GCA_023089585.1). NCBI lineage: Eukaryota > Metazoa > Arthropoda > Insecta > Diptera > Hippoboscidae > Melophagus > Melophagus ovinus. The sequence continues at coordinate 2,421,564 of JAKKIB010000178.1, forward strand.
AAATTCATTTTGTTGTGCCAATATTGCCACAACATCCTCGTCACATTGGCCAGATTCTAATAGTAATTCCAAAAGTTTCGACACCAGATTTGTTTTGAATTTTGCATGTACTTGGGCATACTTGATATCTGTTTCAGTATATTTACTTAATGCCATTGTTTGGATGATTTGTGCAATTTGCATTAAATTGAGTCGTATGGCTTCAGGCACAGACACGTCCACAATACCCATAATATCAGGATTAATTATAGCCGGGCAAATAAAATGTGTAAAAACCAAGTCTGTAATCACTTCGGTGATCATTCTATCAGCAAAACGATGAGCTTGCTTTAATTGATGGCACATTGTTTGTATGAGCCAACGTATTGTTGATGGAAATAACGACCAGTTGCGATATAAACTATCAATAAACCTTTCAGCAACTTGGTATAATTTATCTATTATCTCCAAATGGAATTTCTCAATATTTTCGCGATAATTATCTGAACTTTCGCTGCCAAATCTGGAAATATATAGCATTTAATAGACAAACATAAGAAGTATCTATATTAATATGACATTATATAAATGATCACTTACCTTTTGATTTTTTCTTTGTCAGTAAAGCTTTCTAAAACTTTATTTGGATCAATATCCAGCACTGTATCAGTTTCACTAAGTACCGACATTATTGGTTGATATAAGGCTGCTGTTAGAAAAATTTTCGCCGAAAATAATGATTCATTTAATCGCTGATATAAACGACCGAATGATGAAGCATTCGTTTGTAAAAACCGCTTAGGATTATCTTCACAAGTAACAATTTGTATCTCAATCAGTTCACGTAGTAATTTCAAAATCATTTCCACATCTTTTGTGTTGATAGCATTGCCGTATAATCCAACTGTTATTGTGTGGATAACTGAATTAATATGCTGTAAAGAGATATCAGGTAATCGATCGCCAGTAGCTAATGCCACAGCTAATAAATACGGTGAACGATATAAAAAATTAAATAGATCCTCATAGGCTAGAACATTCTGCAGTCAAGAAAATAAAGAATTATTATTTAAAAATGTTTAAAAATTCAGACATTTAATCGCTCACCTCATAATCTAATACTCTTTTAGCCTCAATAAACTTAGCATTATCATAACCTTTGGCACGTCGGCAACATACTAACGGTCCCGATTCTGGTCGTGCTACAATTAAATCGCTCAGATTTTTACGCTGTTGAGCACATATATACGATAACTAAAAATGGAAGTAAAGCATATTGTATTAGGTAATAAGAGAGAGGATGAATGAAATTACTTTAGTTATAGATGTTGAATTCTCTGATAAAGCCTCAGTAAGTTGGATAAATGCGGATTGCTCCTGTTGTATAAATAATTGTTCTTGACGCAATGTTCGCGCCAAATCCATAATCTCTAAGAGATTATCTTCAGCATTTGATTCCATTGCTTAGTACGTAATATAAATATCAATAAAATATATTTATATATTTATAATTTAAATGATTTTACTATATACGTAAATAACTTTATGCAAGGTGGAAATACTTTCAATTTACATGTACTTAGACCTGTAAAAGAAGAAAATAACCGAAGTGTATATTAAAAATTCTTCAATTTCTGATCTTGTGGATTTCAGTTTTAATTTGTTATTCAATTTCAATTTTATTGTTAATATTCTTAAAACAATAGATTTAATCAGGATTTATGATTTCCCTATTACGATTTATTTGTTTTTTTTTAATTCAGTAAAGTATTATTATTATTACGATTTATAATTGATTTATCGTTTTTATTATTAAGGCAACATTTCAGAAATAAAAGATCACAATATTAGTCACTTTTTCTATTTTACTCAGTTTTACTTTTTTCTTTTATTTGACACTGCTACGCCTACTTTTGTTTTGTTCAACATAATTTAGTCATATTGAATTTAGTGATATTTGAATTTTTTTATAAAGGGAATTACAACAATAAACGAAAAACAACTATAACAGGGTAAGAAAAAAAAAACATTGAAATGAAAACAAACATATTAAAGCAATATCAATGTGATTTGTTATTTGTGATTTCTTATTATATTATTATATTGTTGTTGCTTTTGTACGTAGAGGGCTACAAATATTTTGCGATAATCAAATTATATGTAAATACCACACAATTATAAAACACTAAAACAACATTTTTATTATTACTATTATAATTATTAAGTAGTTAAAACGTTACATGCAATTAAATGCATTTCAAATATTTGTTTTGTACTTTATTTTTTTTTCACACTACACTTCCTAAAGTTTTTACTAGTTTATTTTTGTTTTAATTTTTGAGGAAAGCAAATTGGTAACTTTTTAATTTTTCCTAAACGTTTCTTTATATGCTTATTAAATACTTATTCTAATATAACAATATTTAACTTTGTCTCCCTTGTTTTTAAATATAAGAAATTAATGGGCAAAGTTTTGTTTCTGGAACGTAGAAGACTAATATTTTTTATAATTAGCGATCGTATTTCAACAATAGTTGAAATGTTTCGATAAATTCAAGCATTGTGTTTCAGAATATTTTATATTCAATATTTAGTTTTATTTGTTATTATATTCATTATTAAATACTTTAAGAATTGCAAGAAATGGGATATTGTTAATATGTTTTGTCGAATTTATAATATTAATTGAGTGAAGTTCATTCTGGTATGATAATTTTTTTAAGTGTAATTATAAAATTAAATTTTCTATTTTCACTAATCAAACTCCTTTCACTATAAAAAGAAACAGCTGACTTACTTTTAAAAATTACCTTCCTTTAGTAAAATCGTTTACAATCCATAATAACTAAATAGGAACTAAGTAGAAGATATAAATTAAAACAAAAAAGCCCATAGATATAATAATACGAAACTATTGGAATAAATATGCCAAAAGTACGTCGTAGTCGTAAAGCACCACCAGATGGTTGGGAATTAATTGAGCCAACATTAGAAGAATTGGAACAAAAAATGCGCGAAGCTGAAACTGAACCACATGAAGGCAAACGTATCACAGAATCCTTATGGCCCATTTTTAAAATACATCATCAGAAATCTCGTTATATATATGATTTGTTTTATCGTCGGAAAGCCATCAGCCGAGAATTATATGATTATTGTCTTAAGGAGAAAATAGCTGATGCCAATTTGATAGCGAAATGGAAAAAATCGGGTTACGAAAATTTATGTTGTTTGCGTTGTATACAAACACGTGATACAAATTTTGGAACAAATTGCATATGTCGTGTACCAAAATCGAAATTGGAGGAAGGTCGTGTCGTTGAATGTGTGCATTGTGGCTGTAGAGGATGCTCAGGCTGAAATTTATTGGTTTGTTTTTTGTATATGTTTGTTTATGTTTCTGTAATCATCTTTTTTTCTAAGTTTCATCTTCGTATTTTCAATTTTTGTTTTATTCATTGCTGCACAGACATTACATATAAATTTTTAGAAGATAATTATACAATTTATTAAACTAGTAAATAAAACTTGTCATATAAATTTAAAATATTTAAAAATTGCATTTGTCCTTTCATTGTACATAAATAAAATAATTTCTATTATGATAACATGTAGAAACTGATGGGCAGAAACTTTCACAGCAGGAAGCTTCAAGCAATATGTAAGCATTCAAGTTATTGATGAATTTTTTAATTAATTTATTTAGCTCAGATCTTTAGCATTCTGTGGCAAAATGTCTCCAATGAATTTCCATTGTAAAACGAATTTTAACTATGGGATTTGCTAAAACATCGTGCCATATAATCTATGAATAATTAATGAAATAACTCATTTTATTAAGGAACTCTTTTTCTAGCGAAACGTAAAATAAATGAAAATATTCCTTTTCTGCAAACCTTAGCTTTTAATTTTTTAGGTTTACAATCAATGGAGAATTTTGTACATGTCCAGAATAGACTTAGATATGAAAATGGGCATTGTATACAATTTTCAATGAGATTGTTACAAACATTCCATTAAAATGATTATACTCATTACTATTCTAAGTTTATGGATGAAGGGTTTTCAAAAAAAGAAAAACATCCTACTAAGTAGACATATATGTACCCTCTGGCACATACATATGCTGTGCACACAATGTATGAATCATCATCAATTTTTCTTTGCTCTTATTTTTTCGTGGTTTTGTTGTCTTTTTGTTTTTGGTGTTTTTTCTTGCCTCGTTGTTTATCTTGCCATGTTTTCGCTACTTACTTTAAAACATATCATATATTTATGTATGTATGCATGTGTATTTGTGTGTGTGTGTGTGTGTGTGGATACAGTCATATCACCAAAGTACATTATTATAAATATTTTTCTATTGCTTCCCTTTCCTTTTTTGTTCTCTCTGAGTTTTTCTTATCTAAACTTATAATTTAATCATAATAATTCTCAATCTCACTTTCTTTCTCTTTATATTATACATTTTCTACTCTTCTCTACTTCACTTATCCTATTATTGTTATTATTGTTATTGTTGCTGTTTTTATTGTTACGTTCTGGTAAATTCACCAAATATATGAATCAAGGAAAACAAACAGCAGGAGTTACGATATTTATGATGAGACTGAAGATAATCATAATTATAATGATGATTATAATTCTGATGATAATAAAATGCATGGCATTTGTATGGTTTATGTTTTCCTACTTTTTCCTTTTATGCTGCTTAATTATAGTAGTAATAATAATGTCTAATGAAATGATAATCTAATCGCATATTATATACATAACATATACGTATATATGCATAAATGCACAAGTATGTGTGTGTTGAAAACATTAATGTAAAACACATAAGATGAATGTATGTGGAAGAGTCACAAAGAAGAAATTACAAAAAAAAAAAAAACAAAACAAAAACAAGGCGCAAATACTTCTTATCTGTATTATTGTTGTAATTTCTCAAATGAAACTAATTATTACAAGATACGTGACGTCATAGTATAGCAAATAATTCTAACTTCAATGCCGTTAAATAACTGTAACATTTAAAGTAAAGTTATATAAATAAAATTGTTGAGTATATTTTTATTTTAATGTCGCATTACTTTACAGTTATACGGTGCCTAACGGTGAATATTTCACTTAAAAACGCTTAAAGCAATTGCAAAAAAAAAAGAAAAAAATAGAATAGAAAATAAGAAGATAGAAACAGGAGTAGAAATAAAGGAACATTTCTTGTGGAACATTTTGTATTTACTTATTTTTAATTATACTACAATTTAACGATAAATTATTAGTAAAAAATAATTTATATGGCACAAATTATGAATGAAACGCAATTTCTTCAATATCTTAATGCTAATGATATTGATCACAGGATTGTAATGGAAATGCAATATTTCAAAAATGTTTGCATGACAGAAGAAGAAAATTATATTCGAGAAGAATTAGCAAAGAATCCAATCGATATAACGCAACGTCTTATAAAAACTAATCAGCAACAACAAATCGAGCAAGAGCAAATGCAAAAGCAAAAGCAAGAGCAAGAACAAATGTACGACCAAAAGCAGCATTCCCAGCAGCAGCAGCAGCAGCAGCAACATCAACAGCAAGAGCAAAAGTGTAAAACAATTGAACAGTATAAACGTTCGGAGGCGTGTCGCCGTTCACGCCTTAATCGTAAAATAAAAATTATGAAGAATAAATATCGTTGCGATTTTATGGCTGATAAATTAAAATTGACCACACATTATTTGGAATATATACGTTCAATAATTACAGATATGGAATTGCAATTAATCCATCATCGATTTATTACCACAAAACATTTACATGATTTAAGGAAGCTATTTAAAATTTATCAACCGATTAACAATGATGATAATGATAATTAATGATGCTCATAAATATTAATAACATTAATAATTATCATGCGAAATAATTGCAATTATTTTTCTAATGTAAAAATTCATTTGTAAACTTTATATTTTATATTTAATTTCAAATTAATTAATGTCATTATAGTTTTATTTAGTTTTGCTCTGTTTTAGATTTAATTGTTATATCTAGATTTTTGTTAATAAAAAAATTGAAAGATTTATCACAACTGGAATGAATTTTACGTTTATTTTTCTTTTTTGTTTTTTTTTTTTTTTGCTTAAATTTGGAATGAAAGGAATTTTTTGAAAGGAATTCTGACTTTATTAAATGCCATTTAAACAAATAATTTTTTATTGGATTATTGTGAATGAAATTTTTTTATAATAATTCTTTAAACAGTCTTAAGTAAAATTTTTATTTTATGTATAAAATTTTCATATAAAATTAATCAATTTTTATTTGTTATTTTATGTGGCAGCCAAAAAATTTTTCTTACCTTTTGAAAGTCAAGTTGTAAAAGATCGATATGTATCGTCAAAGGTTCTACATTGTTTTGACTAATAGACTTAAAAAAGGCAATATGGCAAAATTGTATATTGCAAATTTTTGCAAAAATCTTAATATAGAATGAACTTGCATGAATATTTACATAAAATATTATTTACACTGCATGTTCCTTATGAAAATTGCCAAAATTTTAATTTTCTGTAGTATAATTTTTATGCTTTCTAAAATGAGTTATTTTATGGCAAGTTCTCGCATGAGATATCAAGCGCTTTCACTTTATGCCATGACTTATGTTTGGAGCATATAATTTCTAAAACAAATTGGATGAACATTTAAAAGAGTGGACGTTGCATGACGTTGCAAGCGTAATTTCGGAAATTGTTTTCCATTTAAAAGTTAAATTGTATGATTCAAGTTCTTAAAAAAAGTTTGCATATAAAAATATGAAAATTAATGGTCTACATGGCGATATGTTTGAGCATTCAGTATATAAAGGTAAAATTCAATTAACCGGATTTATATTGAATAAATTGGCAACTTAAAAAAATTTCTAGTTGATTTTGCTGTTTCATAAAACTTTCCATTGTCATTGAATGTACATTTTTATTTATATTTTTTTATTATACCAACACGAATACAACAGAAAACAAGTATAGTTGAGCATCCCTTGTGTAAGAAGAACTTATAATTGAAGTTAATTGTTGTTAGAACATTGTACATATTTTTCTCTTTTTTTTCTCTTTTTGCAAATATCTGCATTATACTACATTTATAATTACTCTAAAGAGAAAATGTAGCTACTAACATCTAATGCTTTGTGTATTTATGTATTGGAAAATATAAGAATTTAATGTCTAATTGATTCTATTGTTTGTATATTACAACTAGAGAGAGATTGAATAACAAACTTATGTACACAAAGAGGTAATCTCTTATTGGGTCGTGGTTTCTTCAAGGACTCTAAAATATAACAATGATATTTTGCGAAAAATAGCAACTTCCGTTTCAATAGATTTTTACCAATAAAATTTTATATTTTGCATCTTGTGAGTTACAATAAAGCAAATGAATAAATCGCTTTAGTTTTACAAAGTTTATCTCCATTCAAATTTATATTATTCATTTTCTTTAAAAAAATTTTAATATTATTTGAATGAAATTGGTCCCTTGTATAAATGATATTGCAAGGAGTTAAACATGGTTTTTTTTTTCTTGCAGTTATGTTTAACTCCAGCCGTATGCTATTTTAAAAGTGATAATCATAAATGCAAAAAGTTTTCTGAAAAAGTGAACTTTTGATTCTCAAAGATTTATGAAACTAAATTAATCAGGCCCAATCGAATTGAACAAAAACTTACAATATAAATTACTTATAAATATAAAATTTAATGTTGAAATAAATTTTTTCTATTCTAACGAAATAGGCCTTCATTTGATCGTTTTTTTCACAATAATTCTCATGAGATACTAAGAGCTACAGTAACAAAAATTACTTTTCGTTATGATCAACTTGCTATTTATAAGGTCAGGCCATGTGATTGTTAATTAATTATTAAAAAATTCTATTAAATAAATTGTAAGCAAGGAGCAAAAACAATAATCGTAAAGAATTTTTATGTACCATTTATTTTTGTAGAGTGTCTCGCAATAAAAAATTTATTATTGGTGGTAAATTCTGTTTAATTTAAGTGATTGCATTAAGTTTGGATCATAATATTATGAATCTACATTTATCAAGTCAAGTATAAGTGCCACTTTATTTTGACGAGATAAATTCTGCTTCTTTAGATAACTAAGAAATTAAGAATATCAAGAAGGTCCTTTATAATTAGTCAGTAACCAAAATGTAAATGTCATTTTAAAATTTTCTAAGAAAGTTGAAAATCTTTTGATTCATACAATGACGACCTACTTCATTTTAATGTATTGATTTTGGTTGTCTTAAAACTGTTGTTTATGGGAAATTTTTGATTTAAATACAAAGTCATTTTATTTCATGCCTTAATTATCTTCTCTTTACTTATTTATTTTCTAGTGATTTTAAAAGATGAAATTTTTTTGTAGTGCATAATTTACATATGAAAGTAATTTGAAAAAAAAAAAATGAAAATGATAGTTACGGCACAAATTACAATAATTGTGGTCTTAATTATATTTTAATTGCAATGTTTTTTTCAATGTTTACAATGTTTTATTATTTTAATTATATTTTATTTAATTTACACTATTAAAATGACATTTGCATGTTACCTTTTCTGTTAAATATCTTCTACCACTTATGTATGTAAAATAAGGCGGTTAATAAATTTTCAGGTCAACCAACTTGTTTTCAGAAATTCGACCTTTATGTAGAAATATATATATATATATTTTTTTTGTAAAAATTAAGCTTGAATTAAGTTTAAGATTCATCTAACATTTCGATGACATTTCTTTAGAACAATTTGTGTTTGATCTATTAATTTATAGTTAGTAAAATCGGCAATAATTTTTCCTTTTTTTCATTTGAGTCGTATAGTTCTTTTTTTTTCTGAAACTTTCTCCTGGTGTTTGCAAACAACGTTGGAGTAAAAAATAATTTGAAATGTAAATTTTAAATTGAGTTGCGTTCCTGTATTTTATGAATCATCTAAAGATTTTTAGAAAATCAGAAATCACATTTGAATTCAGAATAATTTTTAATTATATTCGATACACTTGGCATAATGGTTTCTCAATATTTATTAAGTCATTATTTAATGTCAACAAAACTTTTGACTTTTACCTCATCTAGAAACTGATTATCAAAATGCTATGCAGCTAAATAATGTAGTGCATTAATTATCTAAGAATTAAATGAGTATATGACAAACATTAGTTTCTTTATCCTCTGTCAGACTGGGGACTTATTAAACTATGTGTTTTAAATGTAAATTTTAAAATTATGTAAACATTCACCTGCTTTTTACATGTAAAAAAAAATAGATGGAAGAAAAAATTCCGTTGACCACAGAGCATTTATGGACACACATAGAACTTTTTTTATATGTTGGACGTGGAAAAGCATGTAAATATTTGTGGTAAATGAAAATAGAAAAAAAAGTAGAAAAAAATCAAAAAAAAAAAATAACAAGTGTAAAAAAATTATAAGAAAAGTGTATAATAATAAATGCGGATGAGTGACATGGCTAAAAAGCAATTTAATTCAATTTAATTATGTGAAAATGTTTGTTAATAATTAAAACATTTTAGAATACTTTTTATTTACGTGTGCAGCGCATTTTATTTATATTTTAATTTCTTTATTAATTGATAATTAATTAATAAATTTTTTTTATTAATGCTTTTCAATTCGATTTCCATTCCAGTGGCAACTTTAAATATCTGACATTTATTTGACATAAAATGCATTTTAAAATAATTGATGGGGATAAATAATAAAACTTAATTATTTAACTAACGCAAATTACTCTGAAATCGTAGGTCTAGATTTTAAAAAGATTTATCCATGAATGTGGGAAATGTGAAGCATTATCATAACAATAAATTAATGAATAAATGTTTGATTTTTCAGATATTTGAGTTGGTTCTTGATTTAAAAATCTATTTAAAAACGTGTTGATATTTCATGAAGAAGACATCCAAAGTTTTATTATTTCGAAGATTTCTTTCAATTTGCTTTACCTTTTGATTTTTCTATTATGAAATTTTAGCATATATCTTAAAAAATTTTTTAGCTTCTTTTATCCACAATTCTACAATTTTAAGGTACATCTAAATTAGTTTATCATGTAAAAAAAAAGAACTTTAACAAAAGAGTAAAATCTGAACTGTTTCCAATAAATTGTTACTATTGTAAAATATCAACAAGAACTAAGACGTTACGTGATCATTTAAAAATTCTTTAACCATTTTAAAGATTACATTTAAAGTGTGTACGAAAAGAAAAAAAAGAATTTTAATATTTAGTTGAATTTTAAAATAGTGTAAAATCGTTTAACTTTGCATTATTTAAAATTGCACGTTTCACGTTTAATTCTCCATTGCACTTATTTTCATATACATTAATATATATGTGGTTATATAATTGTTTATATAAAATTTATATAACAAGAAATTGAATGCATTTATATACAACAGAATTTAGCAAAAGGAATAGTAAACTAAAGTATTATATTCGTATCACGTTTGGAGAAAAACTCACTATATAAATGACTCCCAATTGTTATCCTCATCTTGAACTTACATCATGCGTATATATATATATATATATATATATATATTAAATAATGTGAAATAAATTATCTAAATTTAGTTTTCTTTTAGTATAAATTATATTCTTGCATTGTAGCGGCAGCTTGAAACGCTTCAAATAGACCAATATTTTGTTATTTCAGTATTCTATTTTGAATTTACTTTAAGTCCATAATTTGTTTTCACAAAATTCTTTGTCACAATTTACAACAAAATAAACTTCTTCCTCCTATCAAATTAATAGAAAAATTTGCAATTGAAAAGTACTCTAGTTCCATAAGCAAGTAAAAATTTTGAATCATAAAAATATTTTCATCTTACATATTGAATTGAAATATCTTCAGGGATCTGCATCTAACAACTTTATAAACATTTAATATATTTTAATGAAATGTTTAAATGTAAATTATTTATAAAAATAAATGGAGACAGTTGGAGATAAATGGTTCGGTTGGCTTAAAATCATTCTAAAATGGCCTTTGGCACTTTCTGCATAAATTCGAACAAATTTGTGGTTCCTTGTCAAAAAGTTTTACTCTTTAGCGAAAATATGCTTGACATGACATTTGGGCATAAAAAAATTTTACCTCTAAAAAAAATTTAAATTAGATCAATTTATATTAAAATTGCATTTGACTTCTTTTGCTTTTTCAACGTGATAAGTTTTAATAATCCTTACAATTTTTTTTTTATCTTCATAAATTTTAAACATACAAAATTTGTACATCTCTGTAAAGTAAGATTTATATTTTACCAGTTTATATGGATTAACTATTGTCTGGAAGGTTATAAATTTGTACATTTTAATTTCCTAGTAATTGGCAAATTGTTATGGCATGATTAAGGCTATCCTACATAATTCACATGTTACAAATCTTCATAAAAAAGTAAAATGCATCCTAAAACTTATTACAACAAGATTAAGGGTATTTATTAATATTTTAAATATAATTTTAAGGAAATTGTCCCTCTATTTATTGATTGATAGCAAGATGATGAAAAATATAAAGCGTACCAGAGTTTTTTCTAAAATTTATATAATAAGAGCTCAACTATGGCCAGGGTATTACTGATTCAGACCGTTTTTCAATTGTAATGTGTCAGATCTAATTCATTCATGGTAAAGACGTAATAATAGTGTACGCCATGCCGATTTAGGGGCACACTTTAACCAAAGCGTCATATACCCAACCAATTAATAGGGTTTTTAGACTAATGGAGCTAATAATTTGTTCCGGCTTCCGCACCATATCCTTGGATGCCGCATGTGTTACATCTAGCATGATGTTACCAGACGTAATACCCAGGCTGTATGAAATTAGCAGGCAAAAACTCAGAAAATTAACCAGTTAAGAGAAGAGGTTTATCGTGCACGACAACTTGCAGATCTGGCAAACATGATGCGTTGAGTCCACCTAGAGACGCTGGACTTATGAACTGATAAAATATAGTGAAGAATTAGTCACGAAACTATACGAAGACGTAGGCTTTTATCTCACTTAGAGGCTCAGCGGTCATGGATGCTTCCGATATATTTCCATAAGTTTAAGACTGGACTTATGAGCTGATAAAAGACAGTGAAGAGTGAATCACGAAACCATACGGAGACGTAGGTTTCCATCTGATTCAGATGGTCAGCGGTCATGGATGCTTCCGATATTATCTCCATAAGTTTAAGACTGGACTTGTGAGCTGATAAAAGACAGTGAAGAGTGAGTCACGAAACTCACTCCGGAGACAGAGGCTCAGCGGTCATGGATGCTTCCGATATTATCTCCATAAGTTTAAAATTAATTTATTAACAATAAATCGTTTCTAACAAGTATAAGTTTTTAGTAAAAGTTTGATATAAATGTTAAATAGAGTACAGTAAAAGTTTTCTTATAAACAATTGAATAAAAATTTATTATTATTTATTTATTTATTTTTTTATTTATTTATTTATTAACATGAATAAATGTTGCAAAATGAACATTGCACTATTTTTATTGTATACATTTGGAGTGATAATTTTGTACGTATATGCTGAATGTTTAAGCACTTAAAAGTTACATAAATTGTATTTTTGCGTTTTAATATAAAAAAATGAAATAAAATTTGAAAATGGCTGAAATGTAATTTTGAGTATCCCACCAAGAATAAAACAGATGCAAATTAGATTTTTATATGAATAAGATTCATCATATTTGGTTAGTAATATATTTAGAATTTTATTTGAGAGATTTCATTTCATTTTAATATTGACCAATGTACAAATACTCCTATCTATTAAATTTCAAAGTCTCCATTAAAATTTTGGGCAATTAGAAAGATTTTTAACAATTAAATGACCGATAGATCGAAATGATATTTATACTTTAAAAGTTCATCTAAATTGAAAAAAGATGTACATTTTCTTAGTTATGACAAACATCTTAATGAAATGGATATATTTTACACTTTTGGGTAGTAAGCGCATAGAAAAAAATCAGTTGATTTATAATCGCAACGTGTTACATGGCTACAATTACTAATCTGCAAGTGCAAAGTGCAAATTCATTACCACAAAAAAAAAAAAAAAAATAAAAAAAAAAACAAAACATAAAAAACAAGCAAAAACAAGCAAAAATGAAATTTACAATTTGCTTAGTCATCGACAATTTCTGCAGAAAAAAGCATTAAAGTATGCAATGAATCATGAATCATGAATGTTCATGTTAGTTCATGCTATTTATTAATTAATATAAATTAAAAATCAAAAATAAAAAAATCTGTAAAATGAACAAAATTCTAAAAAATTTTATAAGTATCAAATTGTTTTAATTTATTTTTAGCAAAAACGATTCCAATGGATCGACAAAATAATCGATTAATATTATTCCCAAAAACTTTACGATATCAATTTCTATTTAGAATTGTTTTGAAAAAAAAAAAGAAAAACGCAACCAAAATGAGAAAATTTATTTATGTTTATTTGTCATGGAATAGAATAAAAATTGTAACATTTTCCTTTTTAATCTAAGGACAATACAAAGATTTATTACAAAATGTACTGGACATTTTTGAATTTAGGCGATTTAATGGTGGATTTTAAGAAGTGTAAACGTAAGTTAAACGTGATCAAAATTTGAACATTGAATATTATAAATAAAAATGTATAATGTAATTAAAAAGTTAATAATGTAAATGAGTTATAATCCAAAATAGCTAAAAATATAAATTATTTAAGATATTTTAATAATCCCGATACCTGATTCGGTAAACGAATAGATTGCATTCAAATTTTGTGAATTGACTTCTTATGTTAAAATACTACTTTGAGTTGAGTTTCAATAGAAAATAACCAAAATAGAAAATTCAAATTTTATTCAAAATAAGTAGTTCTGTGGAGAGTGATGATAAAAATAATTTAATCTTATTGTCTTTAAGTTAATTAAGTGGCAAATGGCAAATGGCAAATGGCAAATTGATACGTTTTTTTTTTTGAAAATTGTTTATATATTTTAAAAATTTTACTCTCTACTCTATTTTATTAAAAATCCAATGAGTTGAAAAATGTCTCATAGATTTTTTTATATGCTTTTTCTCGTACAAGTGAAATGTGTTAAAAGTCAAGAAAATCATATGAAATTTTTAATTATTAAATTGGTCATGGAAATATATTTGAAAGGAATACTTAAATTAAATACGAATTAATTTAGTTGAATAAATTTTTAAAATAGTTTTAGATTTATTAAATATTTATTTCAATGATTTCTTTCTATCTTAAAAATGTGCATATAAATAAATTTTGTATAAGGCTTCTTTTTTTATTAATTAGTACAAATTAAGTTGGCATATTCATATTTCAAAGCTCATAATATTGGCCTAAATTACACTTGAATGCTTTCTTATGAATGTCATGAATGAATATATTTATATTTATATTTATATTAAGGAAGCTTTAGATTAAATAAAAATATAAAATGTTATGGGTAATTTCATCGAATTAAATACAATTAATTTGAGTATAATAATAATTTTCTTAATTTATGTGTAAACATGGCGCATAATTTTATTATGTTTGGCCATTTGTTTTGCCATAAAATTATATGATAAAATAATAATAAGTGCATTTGAATTTTTAAACTATTTAAATAGAAATTGCTTTTTTTCTTTCTAAAACAATAATTTCAACGACAATTTGTGATTGCTCAACGGTTAAGAATATCATTAATGTTTTATTATGAAATGAAATTTATTTCTCTTATAATTTTTTATTACCTTTTTGGGAAATTCAGAAAAAAGTTTTTATTGTTCTAATAATTTTCAAATTGTCATGTTTTTTAAATCTACTTTATGCTTAAATTTTTAACATTCATTTATTTTAATTCAGTAAAACCACTTTACTAACTACTAACTATTAGAGGTACTTAAAATAAATCTATTTTTTTTCTACTAAATGGATCCATTTAATATTATTTAAAGTTGCTTTAGATTTGCCTTTTGGCTCATGTATAAAAGTATTACATGAATTTATGCTACACATTTTTAAGCCCATTTAATATACCATTAAATTAAGCCTTTTTAACTTAACATTATTCTTCTTTGAAATGTTTGCCATTTGATCAAAAATACAAAAAAAAAAAGTTTTTTATGTAGATTTAGCAAATTAGAATTCTAATGGAAACCTAAGAGAATAAAACACGAATTGAAAGTTGCTTTTTAACGCCCTTTGAGAGTGTAGAATTATATAAACGAAATAAAAATAAAAATGTGCACTAAAAAAGTTCTTGGTTTTCAAATAAAAACAACCAAAAAAAAAAAACAAGAAGCGAATTAAAAAAAGAACTCAACTTTTTCCATTATATTAATGCGGCATCACATGCCGCATTAAAGTGTGTTCTTTTTTCTCTCTTATTTTTTTACTTTTCCCATACCATACTTTTGGAGTATTCGTCAACTACATGCGGCCATACATACGCATACAAATTGCATTTCATAAACAATTGGTGAGCTAAGTATAAAGAGAGAGAAGAGAGAATTATTTTGTTCTTCATTGCGCTTACTTTCATGCGTTTTGTCGCTTAGTGTATAATTTAATATAAAATTAACTTGCAGTTTACTTCAGGTGGACATTTAAAAAATATTTCTCTTAAATGTAAAGTAAAGATGGAAAGTCTATATTTTTTATAATAAGTAAAAATTTATATAAAAAATAAATGTATAAAAATCTTAAATAATAAAAAGGCATATTCTAAATTGTAAAGACTTCTTTTTAATCTAATTTTTAGTTATTTGTAAATAGAAAGCATTTGAAAACTATTAGGACAACTATAATCACTGGTAAATATCAAAATGATTATGATGAGACATTCATATAAAAATGCTTTCACTTTACCAAAATTAGATGTATAAATTTTTATGTTTACAAGAAATCGGTATGACATTGATTGTGGAATTATTCACAATTTGTAGCTTTTCTTATTTGTGGCATTTCTTTTATACTGCTGAAAAAGGTCTACGTGGATGTTTTTTCTTTTTCCAATTTCTATTTTCTTGGCTCTTATCTCTCTTTCCTGTTGTTTTTTTGGTCAATTTATGGTCACTAAAAGATGTTAAATATTTTACGCGATCTGTAACGCATCTTTGCGTTGCAGATCGCATGAATATTGTACCTTAGAGAACTTGTTACGCCCACATACATTAAGATGTTAAGTGGATTCCGATTCTCTAAAATGAATTGATCCAATTCTTTAAATCGTTTTAAGCTTTTCTGCCTAATTTGTTTGGCTTTAATTTAAATTAAAATAAAACACATGTATCATTTTTGTATAAATCTTATTAAAAATGGGTAAGAATGGATCAGTTTGATGATTTTTTGTTATTTCGAGCAGAAGTGCCTTAAGAAAGAGATTTACAATTTTAGATGCACATGTAAAACAGTATTTTTGCCCATTTTACTCAACTGTAAAAATTTTCATTATCTTTGTGAGGTAAGTGTTAATTTATGAAATTTGCTCTTAATTTTTATCATAAAGTGTTGAAGTAGTATGAATTATTTAATATGAAGGTTGTAATAATCCAAATCGATAAAATTCGTTTTACTAAAGTTACTCTCCATTTTGCGTTCTATTTTTTATCGGTTTAAAAAAGAGTCTACAATTTATACGTTTTTAAGAAAAAAATCAAAAGGAAAAATAAGACACTTTTTGAGGAAACTTTGTCGCCTTTGAATATAAGAAATGTGGATCATTTCACTTTAATTTTTACAAGCTCTTTCTATGAAGCGCATTTTACGATTATTTCAAAAGTTTTTATTGATCATTTTTTTAGGTTTTCATTTATTCTGCGCAATATTTAACTTGTTATGTTGACTTTTCAATTCTACGATTCCAAATACAGTAGTCCATATAAAAATCGTCTGCAATCGATTATCAAGTATGCATTTGTGTTTTGTTTTCTCAGTTTTTTTTTTTTTTAGCTTATTTTTTGGCCTTTTTTGTTTTTTTGTTTCGTTTTTCCTTTGATAAAGTTGATGATATTTCTGCATATAAATACATCACGTTCCTGCTACGATACAAAAAATTTTCTAATTCTTTTGGTTCTTTTTGTTCTCATATTGCGCAAAATTGGATTTAAATATTTGAAAGTATGTTGCATGGTTTGTATGTATGTCTATATTTGCTTGTGTATGCAGATAAATTTCTATCACATCATGTAAATAAATTTCTATCCTATCAATTTATTATAAAGAGCGCTACGTTATTTAGTCCAATAGATTTGTGCAAATAAAGGTATCGATTTCGAATAACTTTAGAAAAAGTATTGACCAATTTGAAAGAGAGAAAATATTTTTAAATATAAAGTGAAAAAAAAATATTCTAACTACTAAATTATTTAAATAGTTCCATTCACAAACGTGAGAAATAGATATTTTTGATCATAATAAATCATTTCATAGGAAGTTACAGATCGCATTTCAATGGAAAACTATGCAAAAAAGCACAAAGTATACATTTTTGAGGTATTTGGAAATGCCAAAGGTTTAAGATTGAAAATAAATGCAATTTCATAGTCAAGATGTTAATTAAAAAAAAATGTGCAAGTAAAATGAGAATAAAGGCCATTCGAGGTTTCACCTTCACATTGGACTTGCAAGGCATGTTAAAGGTTTGAGATTAAAAGTAAATGTGAATAAATTACATTTGAGGATACACTTTCACATTGAATGGGTCAAAGGAATGTTACGAGATTTTAAAATGCACGACATTTGTCTAAAAAAGCATCTGCTCCAATTGATTTATATCTCAAGATACCAATATTTATAAAAGGAAGTTTGGCAGTTCAAAACATTCAAAGTCTTTTTATCTTAAACATTAAAGATCTTGAAATTTCAATTTTACATTTATATTTTATAAAGAAAAATTTTTAAGTAAATAGAAAAATTTGTCAGCGAATGAACGTTTATTGTTGAATTGATTGACTGTACATCAGACGAATGTTCTTTGAAATAAATGTTTTAACATCATCAATAATCAAAAATATAAAAATATTAAATCATTTGTAGTGGCATATTGTTAAATGGAAAAAATTTAAAATTAATTTGAAAAAATCACATAAAATCAATAAAATAAAATATGAAATATTCTCCGGTTATACGATCTGACAAATTTCAATAAAATATTTCACATTTCATTTTATTAAAAATATAAAGTGGAACTTATCGTGAGTATGCATATATGCATTGTGGTAATCAAGGATAATTACAAAAAAAAAAAAAAAAAAAAAATTGAAAAAAATGGAAAAAAATGGAAAATAATTTTGTCCTTCATAATATGACAATTACTATCAGCAAATAACAGATGACACATGATCAGTAAAATGACATGACTACTTTTAAATAAATTCCACATAACTTGAATAAAATCGTATGAAAAATATATAATTTTAAGAATTTTTTTTATGCTCATTTTATTTCATGTAAATATTTTATTCTACATAAAAAATCGCGTTATAGTTATTTTGTTAAACCATTTGCCTTATTCAAATGGAAAATTCAAAATAAATAAATTGCTTCTCATTGTTTTCTTAATTGATTAATACATTTCTGTCTCTTTTCTATCTCTTGGCATAAGCATTGAAATATGGACTTTAATCAATAAACCGTTAAATGGGTAAGATCATCTTTGCTGGTTTAAACGTCTCTTCTGTTGCAATAGAAAGGGCAGCTAAAATTTTAAATGCCTGTTAAAATGGCGATCTTATAATGCCATTTCAACAAGGATATAAATCAATCATACTACGTCTATACAAAATTATAATAAGTAACAAATTTCCAATTGTTTATATTTCCACATTTTATTTAAGGGTTTTATAAATCGGCCATTGTCCATCGTATAAAGTGGTAAGTACTTAAAGCGCGGTTTTAACCAAAAAAAAATTTTTTTTTTTGCTTATTCTACTCGTATCTGATTACATTTGTTTGTATAAACTTAAACTTGCTCTATTTATAGAAGTTCGCATCAAATGTATTAAAAATTTTCCCTTATTTTCCTGATTTTGAAAAGAGGGTAATTCCATTCTAGTTGATGCTGTCATTATGTTGCGAAGAAGAAATAAAAACAATGAATAACAATTTTTTTTTTTTTTTGTAGTACACATCATTAATTCACTCAACACATTTCAAGTGATTTATTTTTGCTTTTCCGAATGTTATATAAATATATATTTCATGTACTAGTCAAGAGTCCGAGCCGACTCTTAAATATCCTGCATAATTATGCTTAATTTGATTAAAATCAAGGAATAAATGCCAACAAAATTTGTTAAATTATTTAAAAAGTTTGCCATATGAGAGAAAGTTCAAAAAAATGGACTGATCTAGATCAAATTTGTTAAGCTTATATTTTATGTCAAAATATAAGGCAGTAGCAATTTTTGTTCAAATAATGATTTTTTCTCAAAAAAAAGCTTTACATGGGAGGTGATCGTAAAAGTGGACCTATCTGGACCAAATTTTATGCACATGTTTTCTATGTTAAAATTTTTTCCATATAGCCACTTTTTTTTTTTAAAGAAAGACGATATATAAAACGTGTTCATAAAAATAGTCCGATTTTAAGCATTTTCAGAACGGTTCACCTCTGAGGCAAAATACATCCATGTACCAAATTTTAATTAATTATTTCTAAAATTGCTTGCACCCAGATGGATAGACGTTTGAATAAACAGATAAATTAAAATCTAAACAAGAAAGTCATTCCGAGTCCATCGGCATAAAAACACTTTTTTAGTGTTTCAAATATCTGCATAAACTTATAATGCCATGTATCACAAGTGGTATCACGTATAATAAGAAAAGTATACATGAGAGAATTATCACCCGTAATCCATTATTACAAGAATTACCCTACATTCATATCACGCAGCTAGAAGAATCAAAGATTGTTAGTGAAAATTTTTTTTGTTAAATGTAATAAAAATTCATAGATCTAAATATAAAAATAATCTAGATTTTGTGATTTAAATTTTGTCCTAAGAGACATCACTAAATTTTCTTACAATGGAACTTTTCAATGGTTGATCCAAATAATGGTTATATTATTCAAAATAGGGCTTTATATGGATATGGCTTACAATAAGGTAAAATTTTTTAATTGTATTCAAGTTCAATTCAAGCTTGTTGTTTGCTTCAGAAGATGAGCTGAATAGAAAAGTTTAAAATACTCTTTTCCTTGTAAGTTACTTAGAACCGTAGAAATTTATAGCACTTTTTAAAGTTGTGTAGTGTGCAAACATTTAAAATACTGAACGAATGAAACAAATTGCTAGACTTTTCATTATGTTTTATAAATTTTCATTTTATTTTCATTTCAACATTTTTGGTTAAAGATTTCCAAATTTTGCTATATGGCAAACTTCTCTAAACAAAATACTTTAACAAGTTATATAAAATTCTCTCATATCAAATCAAATCTATAAATTTTATTTATCTTTCCCCTTTTTATATGGCCTTTATCGCTAAAGTCACTGAGTTTAGTTATGGGTTCATTGGACTAAGTTCAACATGAAACAATTGATAACTTGGCTAAGCATTTTATTGCAAATTTTATTTAAGTATGAATGGTCAGATAAATTAATTGTCAATAAAAAAAAATTTTTTAAATATCCTTCATTTTAATTTTTTTTCTATATTATTCGTTGTTATTTCATTGCTTTATGAAATTGCAATTTAATCTAATTTAATTTTATTATTTAAATCTATAAAATTTAATTAAAAATTTAAGCAAAGGCTGAAATTCTGAAATTGTATATATTGCATAGAAAAAAATAGAGGAATTTAAAGAAAAGTTATTTTTGCCAATTTTTTCTATGACAAAGATATGCGAGTTTTAACCCGCATATTTATTATGCCAAAAATTTGTGCATCCTTCAATATGCTCTCACTGCTATGTACATACATATTTAACATTTAGCTTTAAAAAAAAATTTTTTTTTTTGTTTTTTGGTAAATAAATGCTGTTGGCTATTTATATGGAAATAATGAAAAGGGTAAGCGAGCGATGGCAATTGTTGGTTTAAATGATTTACTTTTTTCCATTCAAAATAAAAAAAAAAAAAAAAAAAACTTTCTCTTAAGTTAAGTAAAGTATGTTTGCTTATGCGTTTGGTCAATATGTCTAAATAAGTGACGTGTAGCGTCATTGAAAGAAGTAAACATTGATCTAAATTGTCTACTTTGTAATGTAAAAAATGTAAAATATGTTTAATGTAATTTTCGTTTTTTTTTTTTTTGCTTTTTGCATTTATGTCGAATAAATTGGGAAAAATCAATGTCAAAATTGAACCAAAACAAAACAGGATAGATTTAGTAACTAGAGTGACTTTGTTTTTTTATTGCTAAAAAACTTTTATCACTAAGTACGTTGGCTTGCCAAGTTTTAAAGTAAAGGCCCTTGGAGGAAGTACCCTTTATGGGAGGAAGTTCCCATAAATATTTGGGTAAATTAGACCTAAATTCTTGGATCAAGACCTTACTTTAATAAAGAACTACATTCTGAAATGATATCGGTTACAAAAACTTCTTTACCTTTAAATTTACCTTCAAATTTACGTAGTTTATTTATTTTTACGTCGATTTTTTGCTTTGAAAGTGTCGCCCAAATGCCTTACTGATTTTATGCGTGCTTTGCCTATTTGGTTTCCTAGGGCAGCTTTTTTGGCATACTGCAGAAAGGTGCATTATCCATTAGCCTTCTCAGAGCTTTCTTAGAAATAACTGATTGTACGTAAAATAATCTCATTATGTTTGTTTGTGTACAAATATTAAGGAGTGGAAATGATTTTATGTTAGACCATTACTTTAATCCGTGATTAAAATATATAAATAAAAAATATTATTTAACTGGAAAATTCGTTATGACCATAAGAATTTTATCAAAATTGAAAAAGTAGAAATAAAAGTATGAATGCTTTTATTTTTTCTATCATTCACCACTTTATTCCCATAGACAACTGAAAATGGAAATGATGAAGAAATAGAAATGATATTCAAGAAGAAAAATTTATACATATATTGGCACATTTATTACCATTTCATTGAATTTCTAAAAATGAAAATGAAATGCACACAAAGAGGCAGATTTTCTATAAAGAACGGTATCCCATACTTTCAATATCCCTTCCTTTATTTTCATGTTCTATATAGTGCATTCCAATGAGTTGAATAAAGTGGTTGAATTTTCAAAATAGTTAAACCAAAGAAACGATATTTGTATGCGTATTGTGAATGGCATGAATCTGTATGAATGGACTCGCAGATTTTAATGTAATTCAAATGTGATTTCACTTTAAAACGGATTATCTCTTAAAATTTAATTTGAAGAATTGTGGACAGAGAAAATCAAATAAAATTAAATAATTTAAACCAAAAATAAAATAATTATGCATTAAATACATCAAGCAACAGCAAGTTAGAATGTTGCATTTGCTTAGGGATGAACTTTAAAACTGCACTCAATACTCAAATGTTTATAAAATACTTGCCAAATGGTATGAGGGCAAGATTTTTGCAAGAGTTTTAAGGCACTTCGTGATCCTTGACTTATTAGTTATATTAGAAATATTGAAACCCAATTCCAGTATCATGTTACACGATTTACTTCATATGTTCGGTATCGATTTTCAGAAACTTTTAATCAAATTCATTGACCATTGAGGAATTTATGTATTAAAGTAGTTGCCCCATGACTATTTTAAATGATAAAATTATTGAAGTGATATTAAACATAAATATTGAGATTTCGTTTTTATTTTAATTCCTTTTTTTTCCATAAATTTCTTATTTCAAAAGAGTTTTATTACAATAATGTAATGTAACTTATCGATCAATTATCTTATATCGGACATGTATTAAACAAAATAATATTTGTGGTGGAAAACTGCATGAACCATATAAACACGTTTATGTTCATAAAAGTACTTAATGAATGCAGTACATGAAGAAATTTTTTTAGGTGTATAAATATTTTTCAACGCTTTTATTATCATTACTTAATTATTACAAACATGAAAACCATACAAAATTATGCATTCAGCATAAATTAATAATGACATAAACAAATAACAATGTACACGAATTATTATTATTAAGTTGTCCATGTGGACACTAGTGTAAAAACGGATGATGAGATAATATAAAATAAATATTTTATATAATATTTTTAAAAATGTCATCTTGTGTATAGTAATCGATCCATGGTACATTTTTAAGTCCCTTGTTTTATATTTGCTTTTGCAATTTATTGTTGCATTCCATAATTTTGTTTTGAAAAAATCAATATCCCTTAAAATTTTATATATTAGCATGTATTAACCAATTGATCAATAGAAATGGCTTTTTATATACCTACATTTTATATACCTAGCATCGGAGACTCTACAAAATATTTATATTCTTGATTAGCATCAAATTCTGAATTGATTTAGATATGTCTATATGTCTGTTCGTTTGTACGTATGTTGTTAGTATTCCTTTAGCCCTAGGGGGTTTACATTTGGACAAAACATTGAAAATTCTTACAGGTTGGTATTGAAAATGGGTATTATCGGTCCAAAGACACATCCACAGTGCAACTTAAACTTAGAACACTACAGCTTTTTAAAGCAAAGTTTGTCGGTGCTTTGTTAATTATTTGCAAACTTGTAGAAGATAGAAAGCTAAAATTTTGTACATTTAGTAAGATTATTGGTCTTTAAAATTTGTTCAAAATTCTGCATATCGATCATACCTAAACGATATTATATAAATTATATAAAACCAAATTTTCACTTTTACTGTTTACGATTTACTTTTTCTATCTACCAAAGGAAAACTGAAACCGGTTTTAAATTGGTATATCTTGAGGTTTGACCTCTCTAAAATATAATTTTCGTACTTGTTAGTAACTCAAATTGGCCATTGCTCTAAAGGTTTTCTGTTTTTTATGCACCTGATAGCAACTCAGTTATGATCTAGATCTAGCCAGAATACTGGCTGGATATTGCCTTCAATACTAGAAAATTTCTTTCAAAAAGAAAAACTGGGCTAGATTATCGTTTAACTATTGTAATTTACATAGTTTAGATGATCAGATAAATAGGTTATTGAGAAGTTATATTAAAGTTGTCATATGGTTAAAATTTATTGAAAAATACGAAAGTTACGCCCAAATGTTTTATAATTGTTTAGTATTTTGGAAATAGCCGCCTTATCTATTATAAAATATTTTAAAAATTAAAATATATTAAACTTATCGAAAATGTAAACGATTTAAAGTTGAAATTATTACTACAACGTGTTAATGCTGCTTTAATAACTTTGCGTCTTGTAGGGCAGGCAACTAACTTTACCAGGTTGATTTAACTTTGAAAACTTGGCAAAAAGAAACTTTTTGCTTGTGTTTACTACACTTAGAAAAAATATGAATGTAAAGTGCAATATTTAATGAATAACTTTTTTCTGTTTGCCGGTATCTTATTAAAAACATGGCAATAACGTTAAATGTGCTGCCGTTTATGAAACGTGATTAAATTGTAGCATTCAAATTTAAGTAAAATTTTGCTCTGTTCAAATTGTTCGTTAAAATGTAAATTTTGAAGCACATTTCAAGAACTTTTTAACTATAAAAAGAAAATATTTTCTATTTAAAAGAGTTCATGGCAAAAATGAATGCAAAAAATGATTTAAACCAACAGAATCTAAGTAAATTTGATTCATTCAATTGAAACTGCAATTTAAAACTTGAAAAATATAACTTATCCAAACTTTCTCAATTTCTATGCGACATGTAATGTTGTAGGGTATTATTATGTTACTTATTACTACAAACAAAATTTTAATATTATTTATTTGCTTTGTAAAGAAAATTAAAAGTTTTAAATAAATATGATAGTCCCCCTCAAGCTAGTCCCTCTTGATTAAGTATTACGTGCATCAGCAGAGTATGAAATTTGCATAAAGCAATATAATCTTTCCACAAGTAATTTTATGCCTTTATGAATACTAAGTTCTCTTTCATTTTTCTTTGGATTTTATACAACAAATAAATTATTTATTTTATAATATTTAATTTATAATAATTTTATGGTATTTTATATATAACTAAATCAAATTAAATAGAAAGCTTAATAATTTAACTAACTTTTTCAATTTAATATAAATGAAAATATTATGAGAAATTTAATCAAAAGTGAAATGGAGTGAAATGATATGAAATGATTAATATTTGATTGATTGATTGATAAGAGCTTATTATACATACTGTCTATTTATATTCTGATTAGAGGATGCTAGATGCCTACGGAATTGCCGATTACCTTAAATTCCGTAGGTAGCTGGCGCCCTCTAGAGTAATCTAAAATTGAAAGATTTCAGGGAAGCATCTTACATTTACTTGCTCATTGCAGTACAGATCCATTTAAGTGAGGCTTTGACAGGCTCTTTTCTGAAAATCTTCTTATCGATTATGAATAATTTCATTGAAATTTAAATATCAATTAATTAGCATTATATGAATCAAAAATTTATTAGATTGAATATAATATTCTGCATATAAATGGCGGATATAAATATAAATAAACATCCTACACTTTTGACAAAAATATCCGTTTTCCACTTCATTCTCATATTTAAATTAATATAAAAATTCCATGCTGATATTTTTGTTTGCTTTCAATAAAATGATTTCCAATTTTTTCTTTTTTCGCTATTCGATATTATCAATGTTATATATATATGCATACATACACATTTATATATGTATATTTCAGTAAAAAGTCAAAATATTTGTTTTTGTTTTTTTTTTTTGCACTTTTTTTTATTCTTTCATTTAGTTTCGTTTATTGTAATTTTTATAATATTTTATATTCTCTATAAATAAATGTGTATATGTATGTGTATGTGTATGTGGTATGTGTGTATGTGTATGTGTATGTGTGTGTATGTGTGTATGTTTACATATATAACTACATTATAGGCAACAATAAGAAAATCAATTTTTTTTACAATAGAATTTTTAATACAATTTAGCAATTTTATATTTTAGTTAGTTAGTTACACATATTTTGTTTCAAATTTCTTTCTTAACATTTGTCACTTAATCTAATAATTATATTAAATTCTTTTAAATTCCATATAACGAGAGGAGAGTTGAGTCATATTAAAATACAACTATAAATAATAATCATATCGATCGATATCGACTATTATATGCTTTATATCCATCCTTAGTTGGCCCAAAAAGCAAAGTGATAAATTATCAAATTTTAGGTAAGAAATTTTTTCAAATTTATATGTTTCATGGGTCCTGGAGGGCACCATTTACACCAATAATATTCAGCTTTTAATCTAAATTCGATTACTAACTATTTTAATTTGGTATTTTTTCCAAAGTTTATGCATCAAATAAATTCTAATAGAATGTTGCAAAAATTTACATCTATTTCAATTTAATTTCAGATAAACGAAAAGATTTGTTTAAATTATCTTAGTGAGTAATGATTCTGAATCGAGCAGTTTAATACAAAATTTAATAGAATTACGATCTCTAATTATTTAATTATCTTTTTCTTTCACCAGTCTTTTCCAAATCACCAGTACGTCCTCTTCTTTTCCCTATTTCATTTAAGGTTCATTGTACAATATTACATTTAATAATGTCACGCCTTGCCACTTGGTTTGAGAAGGGTAATATTCAGCTTAAAAAAAATGAAGTGAAATATAATTTTCAGACTAAATTTATTAGACAACTTAATATGACATCGGACTATTTCAAGAAAAAAAAAAATAAGGCATTTATCTAGGTTTTCTATAAAAAATGCATTTCATTCGATATTATTGTACTTACGTTACATTTTGTTATACCAAACATTCCGAGTTCGAGTATACGTCTCTTTTTTATTATGGCGAATGAAATTGTGAAGCTAAACTTTAAAGTAAAAAAAAAAAAAACTTGGACCGGTTGAATTATATTGGTTAAGATTTGAAATCATTTAAAATTTAATAAAAAAAGATTCTTCCATTACGCTTAATATTAAACATGAGAAAGTCCAGAGTATCTAAGCAAAATACTAGCAAGGTGTCGGGATTTGTAGATCAACCCGTTCCACAAGAGATATATTCTATCATAAAATGAATCCACTCAAGTCCAGTTAAAAATGGTACGCAAGCATCCACAAATAATACAACTTTCAGTGCTTTCAGTATATTTCAAAATATTTTCCCCCCCCCATAAATTTTGAGCTGTACAACAGAAATTGAGAAAAATTGTGGTTAACACAATGTTTGGGCGATTGAAGTGAGTTAAGTATAATTTTTAAATGGTTTGATTTATACGCATTGCAGCCCTTATTTTTTTGTTTCTTTTTGATAAATTTGAGTACAATAAATTTAATGCTGGCGTAGATTTTTTTTTTTGGTATCGTATTTTACGGTCATTTGTCAATTTTTTTTCCGTTTTTTTTTTTTTATTTCGTCCTTTTTATTATGCATACGCACTAAATAAACAAACATGTTCAATTATTAATTTACAAATCGAACAAAAAGTTTACCAGTGGCACATGATTTTTATTGATAAATATTTCCCTTTTGTTTTCCTCGTTTTTAAACATTATCCAAAAGTTAAGGGTATACTCATTTTGTCATCACATTTGTAATTTGTAATTTGTAAAGTGCCGTAGACTTTACAAACTATATATTTTTTTTTTTGGATAAACTTCAAATTTTGAATCGATTTAGCCATATATGTCCACCTGTCCGGGTATGTGTGTGTGGTAAACACTTTCCTGATGGCAAAAAAAAAGGAGATATTGATTTTAAATTTAGAAGACATTGCGGAAATTCATGTACGTTAGTTGCGACTAAAAATGGACCAAATGGGTCAAAGAACACGCTCATAGTGCAATGTAAACTGAGAACACCGGTTTTTTAAAGCAGTTTCTCATTTATAAATTGAAAACTGAAACAGATAGAAAGTTGAAATTCTGTACAAATATGAAGTTCGTTAAATTAAGTTGTGCAAATCGACCATGTAAACCCTTCATTATGTAACTTGAAGTTATCTTTAGGTATCATAAATTACCAAATAGGACGTTTAAATGGGTGGGTATTGAAGAGTTGGCCCCATTCAAAATTTACTTAATTTTTTCCATTTTTAATGGCACAACAAATGAAAATTTATTTTTCTTCTTTTGAATTTTTTCAAAATTTTATTTAATAAAAAATAAAAAAAAATAATGATGAGTTGAAAGGACAAAAAAATAGGAACCAAAAAATAATATTAAAGTTAAAGAACGGTCAGACATTTTGAATATTCTCTTCTCAGATATTTATACCATTTAGCAGATCGAATTAATTTATTGTTTTGAACAATCAATGTCCAGTTAATGTTTGGAGTTTTTAATGGCCAATTTTTTGTAATACATCGTGACGTGATGGATAATTTTTATTGCAAAATGAACATTAAATAAACATGGACATAGAATAATAGTGGAAAAACTCAGGACCTTTTTTTCTACGCTAATTCAAGTCAAATAAAATCCAATCAAAATTAGATCAAGTCAAATCAAGTCAATTAAAATTGCATACAATCAACTTTAATCAAGTTAATTCAAGTTAAAGCCAAAATAATTGACCTCCGCTTAATTTTCATAGTAATTTGTTTAGTTGACATTTGCAAATCCATACTTTAAAGGAATGATTCTCGCAAGCTAATTAAATTGCTTTGATTCAGAATTTGCCTTTGTATCGAAATTTTGTAAAGTTTCCTATTGAATTGTGTAAACATTAGCCCCTACTAAATGTGTGGCCAACCTCAGATTGGCTTAATTTAATAGTTGATATATGAAAAATCATCTATTAACTAATTGATGTTTTCATTTCACTTTTGTTTCATTTGTTTTTTTTTTATATTACTTTAGAGAATTTTATTGAATAATTGTCATTTCTAACGGCAAATAAATAATAATTAGTGGATTTTCATAATTTATTGCCATATACATTTACTTATATAACTGTACTTATATGCTTCCTTTTCTTTATTGTTGTATGCAGTCGAATGTGAATGTTCGGTTTCTTCTTCTTGCCTTATCATTTCTATTCGTATTGACTATTAATAAGTAAATTTTTCTATTACATTTATTTGTACATGTATAGTTATTGTTGTTACTTTATCAATTTTGCTTCTTTTTTTTTTCTTTGTTGTATTAGGAATTAGTGTTGATTTTATTAGAAAACAAAGTCATAATTAGTTGTCATAACAATAATTGAATAATTTTAAGTAATAAAGTTTGCTAAATGATTTTCTTTCATTTCAACAATTTTGTCATAAAATAGATTTAAAAAATTTTTAACAATTTTCTGAAAATTTTGAGTATTGTTTTCTTCTTTTATTATAATATGTAAGAATATTGTTATAGTAAATAAAGTAGAAGAATGTTTCCTTATGTCTTTTTCATAATTTGGTCTAAAACTGATGTTTTGTTTATTGTTTTTCTAACAACAAAACACATAAAAATTTCTTGATCTACTTTGGATTTTGTTTACAATTTTTTTTTTTGCTAATTACACACGTAATAAATGGTTAAAATCATCTAAAACGAGATATTTCCTAATTTACATTTACTTTTATTTTATTACATTTATTTATAAATTTCTAAAGTGAGATTTGATTTGTTTTGGTTTTTCTTTTTGTTTTTTGTTTTTTTTTTGTTTCTCACTTATTTTGCTTACTTTTGATTTTTCTTGAATTTCCGTTAAATATTTCAACATTATTTAGTTTTTGTATTCTTTTCTTTTCGTTAAACTTTTTACATCCATCGCATTCTACATCTTGTTTTAGAATTAGATTTTTGTAGTTTAATGCATTAAAAAAAAAACTATTTTTATTTGGTTAAATTAATTGCAATTGCAATTGAATACATTTCAATGAAATAAAATTAACACTTTAGAATTATCTGAATATTTTGTAAATTTTTTTATATAATTTTATTAGGGATAATACATATTTTACATATTTTAGCTAATTATTGTTCTCTTAATTATCCATTTTCGTTTGTTGTATTATTCTGGAACTTTTCGTACTCTTACTTACAATCATTCCGCCTTAATTAGTTGTATTAAATTAAATTTAAAAAAAAAATGTACATAGACAAAAAAAAACATCAGGCGGTTAGATAGAATGTGATTCGTAGCATCGTATCGCAATAATAAAAGGTGAGACTATTTATTCCATGTCATTTCGTCTTTTTGTAAATATCTTCATTATAAGTGATGTAAAGAATAAGCATAAGAAAATTGATAAGATTGATAGTTTTAAAAGATAGAAGTAGATCAAGTGATTTTATCACATTATCAGTTTAGAGAAATGTTAACATTTAATGATTAAGTATTTATGAGTATTTAAGAACTATTTTAAAGAATTAAGCCTCTGAGGAAAAGAAATTAAAAAAAAAAAAAGAGCCAATGAGAGAATTGTAAAGAGCAAGTAACGGACGGAGTAAAAAAAAGATTCAATGAGAGAATTGTAAAGAGCGAGTAACGGACGAAGTAAAAGTTCAAGAAAATATAAGAGAAAAATATGATTCTTAATAAATTTAAATTGTTGCTTTTTGTTGGTCTATTTTTGCTTTGGCTTTTTTACTTTTTACTAAAAAATCTATTTAATTTTGTATGAATAGTTTAACGCACAAACTGATATGGATAATAAAATTAAAAGTATTTTGTAACAATTTATTTACAAAATTTTATAGAAAGTTAATGGACTTCTTCTGACTTTTAATTATTGGACTCGATATATTTCTAACAATTTATTTTACACGCACAATAGTTATTGATGTAATTTTTTTATAATGTAATATTTATCCATATTTTATCATTTTTATTTTTTATTTATATTTATATTTTTGTTTTTGTTTTTATTTTTGTTTTTGTTTTATTTTTGAAAGCTATCGGGAATTTCATAGTCTAAGGTACTATAGTGGACTACAACAGTTAATTACTTCTATCTAGTTGATACCTTTTTTAATTCAAAAGTAATGTATTATAATAATTATAAGAATTGTCTTAAATGAGAAATTGTGTCATTCAAATCGGAAGACGATACTTTTTTTAAACATAATTTTTCATTAATTAATTTCTTAATTAATCAATAGATAACAATTGAATGAAATTTTTGCTCGTACTTTTTTGTTCGTACTTTTTTGTTCGTTCTTTTTTGTTCGTGCTTTTCAATTTGGTTTATATTTGTTGTGTAAAGTGAGAGACAAATTAATGTCAATTAATTTATAAAACAAAAACAAAAAAAATAAGTGTAGCAATTAAAATGAATTTAAATCGTAAAATCAATAAAATGACTTGAATGTAGATTGACAAGATGTCCAAAATATTGGAAAAATCCATTTTATATGAAAATAAAATCCAAAGTATGGATTCCATTGAATTCAAATTTGGCACTTATACTTTAGTACAACAAAAATACCATTTTGTAATATAAAAAAATTTTTTTTGTAAAAGAAAAGAAATTTTTCATGATATACATTTTTTATAGGCAATGCATTTTATTTAAAAACGAGACGTTACTTTGAAAATGATTCTACATGCTTTTTGATAGGTTTTCTTATTCGAAACCTACCATTATCTTTCTCTAATTGCATGGATTTATTAAAATCGATTAAGGAAATTATTACAATTTGTTTATAAATGTATTATAAAAAACATCTCTTCTGGATATTAAATACTAAATTCATATCTAAATTTGTTGTTTCTTGTATTTGATTTTGTAGAGTATAAAAATAAATTTTCATGAATTTTGTAATGACAAGTATGAAGAAAAATTTCTTTGTTATAACTGTGAATCGATACTTGAAAATCGAATTAAAAATTTATGTTTATAATGCTTCTTCTTATTATATTTTCATAATTTATTAATTGATTAAATTTTATTTTCATAACTCTCTTGATCATATGTACAGGCTTTAAATATTCTAATAAACGTGGTCCATGATGTATAATTTATGTATATAAATAATTAAGATATTTTTCTTTTTATATACATTAATTATATTGAAATGATTTATTGGGGTTTAATTGAAAAGTTCAATTCAATGCTTTGCAATTAATCGTTTAAATTATTTTCCACTTTGTTTATTTTATGTTCTTTTTTTTTTTTGGTTTTTTTAGTTTTATTTTTTTCTCCATTTTGTTTGATTTCTCTTTACAAATATTTTTAACGAAAGTTTAACGAATTCTATATGCTAGTAATTTTTTGAGAGAATTCTTTTTTTTTTTTTAAAACACTTATTATAGAATAAACATACATAAAAACAGAATCAATTAGTTTATTCATTTATTTTATGAGTTTCAATTGTTTTGCTATTAGAAATTTATAGTTAAACTTATTTCGTTCGAATTTGCGTAATTTCATTTCATTTCACTTTATTTTATTTTTTTTTGTTTTTAGTTTTTCTTATTCTGTAATATGATTGAATAATTGATTTTATTTCTTCGTAATTGCAAGGCAATTCAAAATGTTCAGTAAATATAATTTAACTTTGACGTATCAAAGTCAAGTTATAAGAAAATTTTCCATAAAAACTCTAACAAAGTTAAGAAATAATCGTTTTCATTGGAATTTTATTTAATTGTAGTATTCAGCTTGGCCATTAAAATATATAAGAGGATGGTGTAATAAATACAAAGAAAATCGAGTTTCATTTATAAGGATATCTGAAGTAGCACTTCAGATTGCATTACAATAGAGAGAGATAACGAAATTACCTACAATTTCATGCTAACATCTCACAGTGTATGTCACTAAACATAAGTTAGTTTTAGTTTAATAAAGCGCTTCCATTATAACTAAAGAGTAAAGTAACGAGTAAAAGTGCATTTGATTATCGTGATATTTTTTACATTTATCGCTTCTTACTGTGACTCAAGGTCGCAATACTTACAATCTTTAGTCCTCTCCAATAATTGTAATTAAGTTGTTGCAATTATTTAAATTTATTTGAGGCTATTAAATCTTACAAGATTTAAAACAATAATTTTCCAATTGCAATTAATATTGAAGAAATTATTATGAAAACGAATTCAGAAACTATGAATGAAGTTCGCGAATTAATAAATTAGAATACCGTTAATGAATAATACAATGCGTCATTAAGTTTTAATATTGAGCAAGTTATCGATATAACGGTTCTTATTCTTGAAATACCGCAAATCCTTGAAAAATTTACGTTACGCTATTTTAAGCTGCTCATTTTGTTAGTAGTTAACTTTTAGATTAAATCTTTGTATAAAACAAACCTTTTGGCACTTTGATTTCCTGCATTTTCATTCGTCATTTGAACTTTTGAGGCATATGCTTTTACTTGTACCTAAAACCGAAGGCAACATTGCTAGCATTTTTCTTCAAGTCATTTAAATCGTGAAAGCTTTATAAAGACCATGCATACTTTCAAATTCAAAGGCTGGTATTTTTATACTATTGAAAATGCAATGGATATTTTAGAGAAGTATATGAAATGGTTGTAGCTTGGTCTTGTACTGTTCTTGACAATATTAGACCCTTTTTTTGAACTTTCATACGTTAAATATTCACTGTAAGAGTTCCCTACGATTTGCAATGAGCCATTCATTCTACCCATTCTGCACTATAACAATTAAGATATTAATTATTCAGGCCATGTATTGATATAAACATCCCATACTTTATGAATATTTTTAAATTACATTCCCAGTTTTTTTAAATAAATACAACTAAAAAAAGGGAAATGATGATAGTTATTGAAAGTTTTACTAAAAAAACACAAAAAAAAAAAAAATAAAATAAAATAAAATAAAATAGAAACATCATAAATTTAATTGTAAAAGAGATAGATGTCTAACAATTTATATTAAAATGATATATGTAGAAAAATATAAATGGCAAGGAACTTTAAAATAAATTATCATACATAATTTATAAATCATAACTTGTATATTTTATAGAATAAGTGTACACTTATTAAATTAGTTATGCAAAAGAAAGTTAAAGTTAAAAATAATAAAAAAAAAAATATGTAGAATAACAACAAAGTACGTAATGAATATATTTCATATATTTCAGAAAATAAGAATTGAAATTTAAAATTGAAATTTCAGGTGACGGTGCTAGCGATTGTACTTTGAGTAACTTAAATGATAAAGTGGAAAAGCTTCATGTCACACACTTCATTTACAAATCTCTGTTGCAAAGATATTGTAATAAAAAAAAAAAAAAAGAAGTAGAAGAAAAAAATGAGATAACATTTAGGGCATTTACTTCAAACAATTTTATAGGAATTGGCAAAGCTCAAATGGCTTTTTAATCTATTTCTTTTAATCTATACAATTTCAGTTAAAGTCTTTATAGACTCTAGATAGAAGAAAAGAATTGTTTGGCATTCATTTAAGATATTTTGTCATTGATATTGGGAAATTTAATAAATATTATTGTTGTTATTGCTACTTATATTCTTATTAAGAATTTTATTAATAATTTTATTTAATAATAATAAAAAAAGAAACAGCACAAAGAATCAATAATCAATAATTCATGAGAAATTTAGTTGAAAATTTAGGATGGAAAATATTTATAGTTTAATAGTTGAAAATAATTGTAAAAAAAAATAGTGTTTGGAAAATATTAGCAAGAAACTCCTTGTTTAGCAACTGTATACCAAGTGCGTACTTTCACCAATGATGGTGAATCAGGTAATGCTGTTGTTATGGCAGTAGCCATTCCATCTACTTCCGCTTCTACTTCTTCTTCTTCAACTTCTTCTTCAACTTGTTCATTTCGTGTAGTCTGTTGTGTATTTAATGATTGCGCTGTTGAAGCCCTTAAACTCAATGCGGTTTCTAATTCCGTTAAATGTGATGATCTAATGTGTGGCTGTTGTGGTTCATGCTGCTGCTGCTGCTGCTGCTGATCATGATGATGATAATGATGATGATAATGATGATAATGATGATGATTAGAAGGATAATGATGATATGTAGGTTGATGTTGTTGCAATTGTAATTGTTGATAATGCAGATTACATGTATGGCATGGAATTGCAATAGTTGGAGTTAGAGTTGGAGTTGGAGTTTTAGTTGTCCTAGCAATAGTATCATGATTGCTAACTGAAGACAAACAAATGCAATTTTTATCATTGTTGGTTGTGTTAATGTTGTCACTGGAGCTTTTCACTTTTGCCATTGCTACCGTTTTTGCAATTTCTGCTAATTTTGTTTTACATAAATGACAGGGATTTGATAATTCTTGTTGCTGTTCTTCTAGCAATTTTTGTTGTCGCTTTTCTTGTTGACGATATTGATGATAACAAGTTGACAATTGCTTTTGTTCATGTTCACTTTCAAAAGTTAAAATAGTTTCTGTTTGAGTTTCAGAAAATTGTGCCCTTTGGGGACTTAGCGATTTATAAGTTTGTTGAAATTGGATAACTGTGTGGGGTGATGATCTAAGGTGGCTAGTTTTAGTAAAATTTCTAGTTGTGGGATGTGCATAGGTTTGGGTATATTGTAGTTGATATGCAGCAGATTGTTGTTGTTGTAAATGCTGAGGATGATGAAAATGCGGCCATATCATTACTTGCCTGTTATGACCCACTTGTGGTCCCACCTGAGGGCAACGAAATCGTATGGCATGCTCATTGGCAGCATTTAACTTTTGTATTATTTGCAATGTTGGCAGTTTATGTTGCTGTTGGATTTGCGTTTGCTGTTGCTGTTGTTGTTGCTTTTGTTGTTGCTTTTGCTTTTGTTGCTGTTGCTGTTGCTGTTGTTGATGGTTTTGTTGAATTATATGTTTATTGTGACTTTTGGAACGCTTCCTGGTTGCCCTACGATTATTCCTTCCATGTTGATACTGTTGTTGTTGCTGCTGCTGTTGCTGTTGCTGCTCTCCCTGCTCTCCCTGCTCTCGCTGTTTACTTTTTTCGCGACGTGCCAAATGTTGTTGTATTTTATAACGCTGCTGTGGCCGCATATAATGTAACTGTAATTCCATTTGTGACCTCAAGCAATGGCGACATATAGTATTACCAATAGCTTCTGCATCATCATGATAAATGACAGCGGTTGATATTGAGGTATTACTACTTGTGCTAATTACAGATAAATTGTCTTCTTTTGGGCATTGTTCCCCTAATTGCTTGTCGCCTTCCACAGCTCTGTGGGTTACATATTCTAATCTTGCAGATGATTTCCTATAGCTACTACTTCTACCGTTTTGTGCTAATTTTTTTTTAGACTTACATTTCTCCATTGTTCTACGTTGCATTTTACTAATACTACTACTAGAGTCTCGCTGTTGCTCCTTCATTGGCTGGGAAATTTTATACATTTTGTCTGGTTGTACATTCTCTTTGTCATTGGCCTCAATTTGTTCCGCTTCGCCGGGAATCGGTCAGAATGCACTATCAAAGACAGCCATAGATCTAGAAATGGCCTCATCATTATGACATGCCTCTAAAAATTCATCTAATGTCACTACACCATCACGATTAATGTCCATTTTCTACAAATAATATTAAATCAACATGAAATTGCATAGAAAGTTAAATTTCGTTTTTAGTTAGACATGTTTTAATTATAAGGAAAACAGTGCAACATAGGAAGGTCCGCATTATTCAAAATTATAGTTGTAGAGAGAGAATTTTTCTTATTTTAGGCCTATTAAAATAATTCTACTCTAAAATAATGTTATACAAAGATCTCACAATAAAAAAAATATTTTTGTCTATTACAAAATAAAAGTAAGAATGCTGTTCATGAATTTTATGAGTGAATCTTACCTGAAACAATTGTTCAACTTTAACTTTAATTTTCTCCTCTTCGAGTAATTCATCGGGTAAACGACCCATTAATTCATAAATGGCAGTAACAATATTAGTCATTTCTTCCCGCGTTATATAACCATCACCGTTAATATCGTATAAAGAAAATGTCCAACGGAGTTTCTCCTCAACGGAACCACGTGATAATATGGAAAGTCCTTGTACAAAATCCTTTCCAAAAACAAAGGCAAATAAAACAAAAAACAAAAAAGTACACTTATTAAAAGAACTTACTTCTCCATCAATTTTTTTTTTTTTGAGGTAAACAAGAAATATTTTTAAGATAATAAATTAAACATACGAAAAATTTTGTTGGTAGAGAAGAGCAAAAAATAAAAGACATTTTTGATTTTTTGTAGAAAAATGAAAAAGGCACTCAAAGTTGTTGCACTTTTCTACTTTGTTTTGCTACTTTACAGTTATTTCTATATATCTCGCTAAAGTCAAAGCAAAGAAAGATTCACAACATGATTATTTATTGTGTCATACAAAAGAGAAACATAACAGTAAAATAACAAAAAAATTGCTCTTTTCTATTTTCTTTTTTTTTTTTTTTCTTCTCAGCTCCAGTTGTTTTGCACTTCTTGTATTTTCTTTTTGTAGCATTCAAAACTTGTTTAACAATAAAGTGCTTGTGAAAAAATACCAAATTTATTAAAATTTTGAGATGTATGTAATAAGATCACATAGGAAAAAGTATTGCAGAAGTATTATTCTACTAATTCGTTTCAAAAGTTTTCACTTTAATCTCGTAGTTATCATTTATACTCACTAATAAGTTTAATTATTAATTTAAAAAATATCAAAATATTGGAATTTGAAGCAACATAAAACTAAGAACCGCATTTTTCTATAACAATGTTAAGAAGGCCATTTTATATATATAATTTTTTTTTTTACCTTTCAATAAGAAAAATTTCCAATAAGAAAAATTTGATGAAAATTAATTTAGAAAGTTGTCTGTTCAACTCAAAAAAGGTCTGTTTTATTTCAAAGTCTTTAAATGGCTGCAGTTAAATGTTACTAATAAATTCAAAGGTATTAACAATTAGTCAAAGTTTCCCAACTTTGTCTAATTATTAATGAAAAATTTTTTGAAAAATTCAATAAAAGAAAAGGAAAAAGAAATTAAATAATTGACAGAGTATGAGCAAATTTAACGTTAAATGTCTAGTTATTTATTGCATGTGCACAACTAAAGTTAATCGAAAAGATTTTAATTTCCCGTTATAATTTATTTTATACGTTTGCATGCAAGAATAAAAACGATAGAAATAACGAATCAATTTGAAGAAACAATTCATAATCATGGTCGCTTAATCTTTATTTATGAAATAAACTATTTGGCGATTTAGAAAATGATTTCGTTGCGCTTATGCATCAAAATGAGAAATGTTATTCTTATACATCGAATACTGGCAAATTGTGCTAAACTTATTTAAAAGTTTCTATATTTAAATGGCCTACAATAAAAATACGTGAGATCAGTGAGCAAAAAGTTTGGCTCTTAAAAAACGGTTTCTCTATGAAATTTTTGATTATCAGTCATTGTCTATTAATATATAAAATTTATTTATTTTAAGCAAAAAAAAAAAAAATATGGATAATAGTAGAAGCAATGCTTACCTCAAAACTAACAAGCCCACTATGATCTTGATCCAGTGTATTAAAGATATAATGAGCGTACAAAGTGGGATTCGCTATAGTTTAGTTAGCAAAATTTTATATAAATATAGAAAATAAAAATAGAAGCGGAATTATTTATTTTATTAAATCAAGAAAACTTAAAGTAAATTGAAATATTCTGTTCTTGTTATTGCCATACAAAAAGAAATTAAAAAAAAAAATAATCAGCTTTAGCTAAACATTTTCGCAAATCACAAAATACACGGAAACGATAAAAGCGAAATAAAAAACCACTTATTGAAATAAAAAA
This sequence comes from Melophagus ovinus, assembly GCA_023089585.1. NCBI lineage: Eukaryota > Metazoa > Arthropoda > Insecta > Diptera > Hippoboscidae > Melophagus > Melophagus ovinus. The sequence continues at coordinate 2,460,448 of JAKKIB010000178.1, forward strand.
TTGTAGTTCAATATTATTCGATATTACAATAATCGTTATAATCAGAAATAAAAATAATTTTTTATAAGACATTTATTCACATTAATACAAAAAGTAAAACAAAACAAAAAAAAAATGCTCTATGTAAAATAAAAAATTTTAATAAACTTAACGCACATTTAAAGTGATTTATTTTATTAAAGCTTAAAATGACTTTTTGGATGCCGCGATGCTTCAAACTAAATATCTGTAAAAGCAGTGAAAGTTTTCAAAAGTTAAATGAAAACAATTTGCGATAAACATTTTCAAGTTAAATGATATTTTTCTACAAATTTTAATTGTTTTAGTTGATCGTGTCTTAATCAAAGTTTATCAAAAAATTTCCCCAATTTCTTTAATTCTCTCTGATATCAAAGTATCTTGGCATTTGCTTTGTATGTCAAACGTTTGGTGAAATGTTTGTAGCAGCAGATGTAATTTTATGGCCAAAGCTAAAAAACTGACAAGGAAATGCGAGAATTAGGATCTATCTAAGTACAAAGCGCACATTTAGTTGTAAATTAATTTATTCGGAGGAATTTCTAAAAATTAAAATATTTCATTAAAAATTTTGCACCAAACCGCCGCCACAACGGTCTCCTAAAATATAGCTCATGTAATTTCAGATACTATGAACTTTTTAAAATGTTTATCGCAAAACTTGGCGAATATAAAAAAAATTGTATAATGTGAAAGTGTAGCTTTCGAATAAACAACATAAAGTTTCGTTTTAATATTGTGTTATGCATTTATATAAACTCATACATACGTGTGTACACGTGTGTATATATGTTTGTGTGTGTGCGCGCGTTTGAAGCACTTGAAAAGGTTGCTGAGGTTGTAAAGTGTCTCATTTCTTCTCTTACATTTCTCTTATTTTTACATAAGTTGCTGTCAGTGTTTATTAGATGATATGAACAAATATCCATATATAAATAATAACAGTATATTCTTGTATAACAATGTATATGTGTATATAAAGGGATATAAAAAAATAAGAAATAAACAACAAAAATCTCCGACATAATAAATTACAAAAAATAGTCATCTCTGTAATAAGTAAAATTCAAAGAAGAGTGTTATCATTTCTTCTTTTCTTTTTATTTTTATTTTTTTTTTTTAGTTTTTTGCATGTACTTTATATACAGAATTTATAAATATACGCAACTAACTAATTAACTAACTAATATATTAAATACATAAATTTTATAATATGCTTTGAGAAATGTAGCATTTTCGTATAGAAAGTTTCAGGGTAAATATTTGTGTTTCTTCAATAAAAAAAAAGAATTTCGTTTGAAATATTTTTCCGACTAAAAATGTTTTAACTATATGGATATAATTATATAAAATAATTCCTTAGTAAAAGTATTATTTAATAATCTATGATTACGTAGAGAGTGAAAAGAAAAGTGAAGAGAGCAAATGAGATCAAGTGTAACGCATAAAATTCAAAAAGAAAATATTTTAGAAGGAGAAATTTTTTTACAATGCAATAACATTCCAAGTAATTCCCTACAAATACTTTTCGTCTTCTGTCATCATTTCGTCTTAATTATCTAATAAAATTAAAATTTGTCTGCGCTTTGTTTTTCATGTGCTCTCCGGAATTGAATTTTACTAAAGAAAGCGTAAGATACTTTGAGATTATTTCGTGTAGTAAGTATAATGCATAGTATTTGAGCAACTTTTTCAAATATTTAAAGTAAGATTTTAAGTGTGTACGTTAATTTAAAGAGAAAAAGAAAAAAACTATAACCAACAAAACCTTCTAACTGAAAATGAATTAAAATGTTATAAAAAAGTTAAACAATAAAGCTTCAACTACAAGAAAAAATAAGGCTCCATACACTTACTTAAATAACTTACACTCAAGCATACTTTTTTTTTGATTTCGTTATTTTATGTTTCTTATTTTGAAATTGTTGAATTTCCTTTGCCATTAATTTAAGCAAAAGTGTAACTTTTTTATTTATTCGAAAAACTTTTTGTATGAATTATTTTTGTAATTATATATTAAGACTTTTATAGCATGTTCATCTTTTCATTGTAATTATAATTGTAATTGTAAAATTCTTTAGATTCAAATTTTTAAATGACTTATGGTACAAATTTGCAACAAATTGAAAACTAATCTATTGGAACTTTTAAAACTGCACTTTATCTTATTTTTCATAAATTGTAAATTATTTGCATTTGTCATTCGTTTTATTGCTTTTCTAGTCATGAAGCCATTTTAATGGCGAGACATCAAAATATGCGGTTAAGAGAAAAGTCTGTTTGTACGACATTTGCCTTATCAGAGTTCTAACCAATTGTCATTTATGAAATAATTTGCATATGATTATAAAAACCCTTAGAAAGAAAGTTATTGAAGCGAAAAAATAACTTTGGAGCTGACTTAATTTATATATATATATATATATATATAATACTAGTAGAATTGGATTCGATAACATGTATCATGTCTATATTGATACTCAAGATTGTTAACATATCTGATTTTCTCGATAAATTATCAACTGTTATTATTGAAAGAAAAACACATCACTATCACGTTCTATTCAGTATAAAACGCTCGTGCAGTCTTAGTATCTTTCTTATATTAGAAAATAAAGTAAAATGTATGTTAGTATTAAACTTTTAATTTTTATATAAGTGCATGTGTAGTGATAACTGTAATGTGAACACATTCATTCCAATAAGCAATAAAATACATTACAAAGCGCAGATTTACACAATCAAATCGATTCAAAAAGAAATATTGAGCTATATAGAAAAGTAAGCAAGCATTAGTAACTGCAAATAGACTATAAAAAATATGTTAATAAAACATAAGGTATACTGTACCGCACGAACCTCCCTGTGGAAAAAATTGTGAATATATTACTTTAAAGGTGTCCTCCTTAACAACGCCGGTTGGACATTCAGCTTTAAAACCGCGATAAATACGTTTGATTTCGTCTTCTGTAAAGCGGGTGGCACGACTTAAAGCACTCAATGAATCTGGACGATAACGTGCTGGCGTTTCATATTCTTCCAATTCAGAATCTATTGAAATGAATATAAGAAAATGTGTTTATTTAAAGTTGAGCAAATCATTAATAATAGATTGTGGAAAAATATCTTTACTTGCCAAAAAAAAAAAAAAATACTCCTTTGACATAATAATTACGATGAAATTATGGTTTTTCTTTTTCTAAATAAGTCTAATTAACTGCCAAGTAGGCAATACATTTAATTTATTGCCCTTGTTCGTGATATCAATATAATTTGGGCATAATGTTTTACATAAACTAGAGGCCCAATCAGATAGAATGTAGATAGATTTTGTTGTTATTTCTTTTCAACAAATGCCTTCAAAACATTTCTAATTCAATAAAATTGGCAGCAGAATTAAAGTGAAAAGGAAAATACAATGGAAAAATGCCTTTAAGTAAGTAAAATAAATTTCATTTGGTTTTCTACAAATACTAGAACTTGGCTTTGATTTCATTGTCCTATCTCTTTTCTTAACTTCTCTTTTTTTTTTCATATTTCTCTTCTTCTTATCTTTTTCTTCTTTGTCATTCATGCATAAATATACAATGAATGGTGATTTATGATTATCATGTTTTACAAAGTTGTTTACATTATTTTTTTTTTTTGATTGAGATGATTTGTAATTGAATATAACATTTCGATTTATATTCAAAGTTTAGGTGTTCAAACGTAAATTAAATAATCATTGAATACTATTTTTACTTTACAATATTCATCATTAGCCTTTTATTTCATATTGAAAACATAAATCATTTAAAAGTTACAGGATTATTTTAAAATATTTTTAAATTGCAAAAATTTGAAAGAAAATTTTTTGTTATTAGAAAAATAGGTGAATAGTATGTTAAAAGAAGAAACAATTTTATTCCAAAATTTTTCGAATAATTTTTTCTCTATATAAAATAAAGGTCCACAAAGTAGTAAAGAGTTTTAATAAAATAATCGATCTAGTTTAAATGTATATAAAATTAGATAATTTGTTTTAAAAAAAAAATTTTTTTTTTTGTAATTTAAAGTTGTGCAAGGTAAAAACTTTTATGGGGAATGGTCGTAAAAGAAGATCGTTTCTACCCATAATAATTACGGTTAATATTTTTGAATCAAAAGTTCTATGCTTAACAAATTTCAAATAGCTTTAAAAGAATTGTGGCTTGGATTTTTATTTCTGAATGATTTTAAATTTCGTAAAGTTTTGTAATGCTTTTCAGGGTTAACTAAGTGAAAGCATGATTTTTTTTTTTGACCTTTCTAAATTTATTATAATAAAATTTACTTCCTTTACTTCTTCATGCCCTTTAGTTTCTTGTATTCTGAGCCAATTGACTCGAAAAATGCGTTTAACAAATTGCTGCAAATTTTATTTTATAGTCTTGAACGGTTTACTAAATTTTTTACATTAAACAAAAATTACTCAATTGAGCTAACTAACTAATTTATAAGAATTAATTGTAGTTAAAAAAAAAATGAAAAATTAATTTAAAGCAATAACGTCTGAAAAATATAAATTTAAAATTTAAAATTTAAAATTTTTTACATAAATTTCTTTCACATTCACTTTTGAATAAAATTTTTATAAATTTACAATTTTATGTCCATTTTGTGTATTTTTATTATTCTAAACCAACGTACTCTGTAAAGTAAATAAGTGGGATATAAACTTAATGCAGCGACACCAGCCGTCATTAATTCTGCTTTTTTTTTTCTACTTCTATTTTCTAGTTTTTTAGTTTATTTTTTAGCGGTTTTTTTTTTTTCTAAGTTTTTGTGCTCTGCATTTTTTTTCTTCTTTTCTTTACTTGACAATTGCAATATTGCAATAAGTGTTTATAAATCTATAGCAAAAAGAGAGAGAAAGCATGACAGAGAAAGTTCATCTTTTTAAAATATTCATAAGATATATCTAATGGCGGAATAAAGTCAGGTTAATATAAGATAATCATAAATACAAGAACAACAAGATGTACACAATTGTTATGTACAATTCTAAAATGGCAACTTTGTAAATAATGAAGGAAAAAAGAAGTGGTTGAATAAGTATGCTTTGTATATAAAAAGGAAAACCAAGAAATTTCTAATGATTTGTGTTATTTTCTTTACCTTTGTTTTTTTTTTTTTTTGCTTCTGTTTTCCTCTTTTAATAGAGAAAATTTTGCAAAAGAAAAAAAAAGTAAATAAAACAATTTCTATCACTTTTGTAGTTAAAGGCTAAATAATCAACTTGCCTTATACTGGTTTGGCAAATAAATTATTGCAAAGTCTACATAAAAAAAATCACTTTTTTCTCAAAATTTATTTTTTGCCTTGAATCTTGTGAGATTTTCTTATTCTTAATCTTTCATATTTAATGTTATGATGATTGATATAAATCTCATTACTTTATTTAAAAAAACAAAACATTTTTTAAATTTTTTAATTTTTTCAATTTTTCTTTGTGAAGCATAAATTCTTGCAAAGTTTGCCGAAAATTTGGAATGTAAATTAAATGGAGAATAATTGATAAAATTAAAAAAAATTTTTTCTGAACTAAATGAATAAAAGGCAAGATGGATGCAAGGCAAGGAAATCCAATAAAATGAAAGTATAATCATTTGATAAAATTTGTAATCACTTGGATGCCACTCCAATATATTTTATGTACTTGTTTTTGCTAAGCCCACAATTGTCCTTTCAGTATGTTCCTTTCTGTATATTTTTCCTATAGTTTTTGTAAATTTCACCTTACACGTTTGCGGGAACATGGTTGGAAAGTCTTTAAATAAATATAAATAATTGAAAGAAGTTGGGCGGGCCCAAACTGCCATAAGCAAATATTTATTTATTGTTATTTATTTGTTAAAGTAAAAATTATGTACGTAAAATTATGTAACAGTTAAAATGTACAAATAGACCAAATTATATATTTTTATATATGTATGTATGTTTGCATGGACACAACTCTCAAATAGTCTGTATGTATATATTTTTTTTTATTTTGTGACATTGAAATAAATTAAATTTATGTTAATTAAATTTTATTGTAACTTGAAGAAGTATAAACTCTTCAATTCATTACAATTTTTTCTTTTTTTTTTTTATATTATTATTATTTTGTTGTTGTTGCTCCTTTATTACTTACAGCTGCGATTGTACTTGTCTTTTTATTTCATTTATTGTTGCTATTGTTTTTTATTTCTCATATTTCTTTACATTTTTCTCTTTCATATTTAATAGATTTTTCTATTAATTTAAAATGTTTATGGTGTGAATAACTTAGAGTAATATTTTATGGTACATTTTGTATTTTCTTTTCCTTCTTTCCTTTTTTTCTTTCTAAATATACTTTTTACTTTTTTTTTTTTTTTTTATTATTTTGTTTTTTGTTTCTATGTACTTTGTTTTCTCTCTCAGGAGAAAAGTCAACATATGAAATAGAGAATTCTTTTCTCATTTGTTTTATAGGCCCTACAGGGCTAGCAGAAACTTTAAATATAGCGACAAATTCCTTTATTTGTAATTTTTTCAAGTGTAACGATCCAAACATTAAACTACCTGGTTAACTGCTCATGAATCATTGTTATTAAAATGCAAATTGCTCTATATTTAAATTTTAGATGGATGGATGATTTCGAAACTTTTTTCAACAACCATTTTATGTTTTTTTCTTGGCGAAAAACGCTTTTGGCGAAAGCGCTAAAATATGTGATAAATTTCTACGAAAGCGATTCATATTTCAAATCTCCTTCTACTGTAAAATAATTGTATAAATATTTTTACGAAAATTTCTGTACTTCATATGACCGTATTAGGCTAAATGGTACGGAGTTCTTAATAGTTATTTCCACATTTTTTTGTGTTTTTTTTTTTTTTGTTATTTTGTGTTCATTTTATATCCACCAGGCATAACAGAAGAAAGCGCACTCATGCGTTAATTATGAGTGAGTGCTAGATGAAAACCAACTATAAAATATATACAGAATAGAATAATAGCAACAATAGCAGCAATAACGGTAACAACAACAGCTTCAGTAACAAAAGTAATGAAATGAAATGAGAGCAACAAAAAAAAAACAATGTAGGTGCATATATGTTTACATGTATGTTTATATACATGTATATGTAACGACATACTTATCAGCAACATATGTACCTTATGTTTAAAACATGTATCTGAAAATGCAAATGTTTATAAACCAGGCGACAATATCGAGAATAGCGAGAATGCTGTTAGTTATGTTGTCAGTTATATGTACAGTTCATATGTAATGTGCCAAATGTAAATCATATAACACAATTGTATGTGTGTATATTTATTTTTTAATTATATTTTAAATGAAGTTTAAGATTTATCGTTTCATATTTTAAGTAAAACAATACTTTCATTCTAATGTAATTTTTGCTTGCAATAGAAAATGGCATTTTTATACCCGCCAGCCAGGAGATTGAGAGTGTACTTATTTTGTCATTATATTTGTAATGCCTTAAAGTAAGACCCTACAAATTATATATATTCTTAATTAGCATCAAATTCTGTATCAATTTCTATCGATATCTGTAACGATTTCGTTTATCTTTGTGTCAGGGTTATGTAAAAAAAATATCGTTTTTAAATTTGGCAAAAGCATTAGAAGTTCATGTACATTGATTGACATTAAAAAATGGGCCAAATTGTTCACAGTGCAACGTTAAATGAAAACACACCCGTTTTTTTAAATACAAATTTATAGTTTTTCGGTTATAACTTGAAAAACGGAAAAATGCAAAATTTGTACAAAAATTAGGGTCGTTATTCTAGAAATTCCTCATAAAAATCAAGTAGATTGGTGGATAACCAAGAATTAGGCTCAACCAAATATAATTTTTTCTTAATGAATAATTCAGAAATTGTTGAAAGTTGCATTTCTGCTTCATTATTGAAGTAAATTTCATAAATTTCATAATTTTTTTAAGTAAAATTCTCCAGAAATGTGTCAAGTGCATTAGAGTCCTAAGTAAAATTGGAAACTTGCAAAATGTATAAAAAAGTATTTGAGAAAAAAATATTTTTATGTGACCATTATTTTTATTGCATTAAAGAGGCGCCTAAGAAACTGATAATTAATTTGTATTTGAATCAAAATAAAAAAAAAGGCATTTTTAGGCATTTTTAAAATGTTAAATAGGTTTCTATCTCACTTTCTTTACCACTCCCTCTGCCTTACATACATACATAACATACATATACTTTTTTTAACTTATGTATTTTATGTGTAAACATTTAGAAAAGCTTTATAATCATGTACGATTTTCAAATCGATTTATTTATATTGCGTCTTTCAATTTTTTAACATGCTTTGTAGGGCCACGCATGCCATTCAACTGCAATGAAGTTTCTGGTTGAATAAATGCAAGAAGATGAAGGATATGGCCCTAGCCAATGATTTAGCAACTTTGGCAAAACAAAACAAAAAAAAAAAAACTTTACATAAATCAATTCAATCAATTTATGTATTGCGTACATATGAAGAAAATTTTTATCCATAAGTTGCGTAATATGAATACGTTCTATATTAACAAGATTTCTCTAGATTCTGTATCGTTTTTATTAAAAAAAATATATTAAATTTGTACGGATAGATCGTCACATTATTACAATTCATTTAGAATTTCTTTCGAAATCAATTTAAGCTACATATATTTTGCTGTTTGACCAATTGATCAATTTTTCGATTTATTTTACTTAAGACAGACTTTGCAGAAAAGTCTGTTACCAATGCTTTAAAAAATTTATCTAAATATTTTGTATAATATTTCAATTAAATCAGTTGAATCTGCGGGCCAAATGCTTTCAACACTGCTTTATTACAATTAACGAATGCTTGTCCGTCTATCTCAATGAAGTTGTTGAAGCGGGCATATTTGACTCCAACAATGGTTGCTGTTAGAAGTGACATTAATCGAGAGTTGATTATTTATCATGTGTACTCTAATTTGAACAAAACAAATTTTATAAGCGAAAACAAGCACAAAACTGCGATTCTACTTGTATATAAAAAATATGGACTAAGAGGATCTAAGAGGCTTTTTGAAACTCTTTTCTTTAAAATAATATTTTATACTCTCAAACGGATTAAGCATTTTGATATTTTATAACCGATCAAATTTTATAGTTTTCATATTTATTTGACAAATAAATTTTCTCATTTTCTAAAAAATACTACGAAAGCTGGTAGACTTTTCTCTAAGGAAAAGTATGTGAGAAAGAGAGATTACAAGTGCACATAAAATGTGCATTTGTTTTTCATGATATTTTTAATGATAATGTTGATGGTCATTATTTAGAAAAGTTAGCGAATTGTGTTTGTTTTATTTGTATACTTTTTTTTTGTTCGTAATGTTAGTGATGCATTTTGTACTCTACTATTTTGCATGCACTTAGCTAAACGTTTAACAATTATGACAAAAAAAAAAAAAACTTTCCATTCGCATTCTCACTTCGTTTCTTCTCTATTGTTCGTTGTTTCGCTTAGTAATCTAAATAATTGTTGCCATAAAAACTTCTACATATGAATAAATATTTGTCGAGCTTTTTGCTATTGTCGTATAGTAATTTATAAATTAATGTAGTCTGCCATATTTGTATGTACGTATCATGCATACAAGAAATAAAATAAAAATTAATTGCAAGATAAATGCATGTGAGACATTAATTTTGACAAAATTATTTTCCTTGCTTTTTCTTTATTTATTTTTCAATTTTTTGATTTTTTTTTTTTTTGGGTTGATTTACCAAACAAAGTTATTTAGTGTTAACAAAGTTAATAATAAATAATAATAAGATGAAGCGATCTTTTTAATAGATATGAAAATATGCATTTTTTAATTTAACGGGAAACTTACCAAATTATTACAAGAATAATAATTGAAAATTTCCTTAATTAAATTTTCATTTAATTTATTGAATAAAAATTTCTGCCATATATGCCATACATTTTTACATGAACGATATACAAGGAAATGATACACGAAATGAAAACAAAAAGGAATAACTAAAACATGCAAAAAAATTTTACGTATAAATGACAAGGCCGTTTTCTAAATTTGCATTCGCAACATGGTACAATTATTTACTTTATATACAACATACTTACAATACACACACACACACACACAACACACACACACACACACAACACACAACACACAACACACACATTTCTAAATATATAAATTTGCTTTGTTATTTTTTATGTACGTCATGTTTTATAATCATCATATCAGTTTTCTAAAGTTCTCACATAACCAAATTTTAAAGAGGATAAGTGTACGTCTATGTGAAGCATGTACTTGCAACACTTGTACGTGTTTGTTTATTTGTTTGTATAAAACAAGTAAGAAATACAAAAAAAAAAAAGAAAAAACTAAAACGAAAACTAAAATAAAAACAAAACACAAAGTAAAAACATTTATTTTAATGCTTTATGCATTTCTCTTTTTATGTATATGTTTTTGTTTATGTTTTGTTTTCTTTTCACAACCACAAAAATTTCACTATAATTTCATTGCTTATGATATTTATTACTTTTACATTTTACTTTCTATTTCTACTGCACTATTCATACTAACATGAATTTTCAATTTTCAAAGGATTTGTGTAAAGTGCTTGCTTACTCATTTACTAATTATGTACATTTGCCGATTAGTCATTGGATGCTTAAATTATATTTTATTTTAGTATTAGTACGTCACTCAATAAGATTTTAGCTATGACATTTATTTTTTCAATATTCAATATGAAATGTCAAGGCATATGACAAAATGTCCGAAAAATTTTTTTGTTTCGTATTCCAAATGATATTTGAGCTTACTGGGGAAGCCTTAGAGAGTGAATTGTCCTCATATCGAATGAAACATGGATTTTCCAACAATCACATAAAAAAATTGCTCTTGAATGTAAATATAAAAGGATTTTTAAATAAACCTGATTGAATATCAGTTGTCTAAGGTGATTGATTACAAAAATCAACTAATATAAATATAACATCGGTATTTAGAAGTCACGCTAAATATTCGGCAAAGTGGTGGCTCTCCCAACAGCAAGTTGTTTATGATATTATTAAAAAAAAAGAGCAAAAAGTATTAACTATCAGTTGGGTTGAAGATTTATTGAGCGACATATGGAAACACTTATCTCTTACATCTGTTTATTTTAAGAGTTATACTCTTTTGAGATATTTTGATATGTTTATATTTCATGAAATGTCTCTCAATCAATTGTACCATTTAAACGCAGCAATTTCTCTTAAATTATCAACAATTCAAATCTAAAACAAAATTATATACCATTATTTTTAGAAAAGCCAATCAAAATATGAATTCGCATGATAAATGTGAAGTTGCCGTTCTGGTTGATAAACTCCGGTAAAGTACACTCAAATGTGATTATTTATGTAAATAAAATATTTGCTTATCATGCTTCATAATATTCGCTTTGTTTGTTTTAGTTTTATTCAAGATTTTTCAATGGCTTGGTTTATTTATCTATTGATACATTACTTGTAACATTTGAAAATTTGTAATTTGAAATTTCATTGTATAACGTAACCAAATAACTATTTCACACGTACATTTACATGCGCTTATCTACATTTAAAAACCGTTTATTTTTAATTTTTAATACACGACCAGTTATTATCGAAAAACATTTATATTTAATACAACTTTAAAATAATACTCATATATCGGTGATATATAAAGATGTGTGTACATAATCGCACTATCTATTCACGCCTCTTCATATAATTCTTTATTTATATTTACTTAGCATTTTTATGGGAATAAAAAAAATAATATCGTTTTACTCTCATTTCATCTCTTTGCTTCTCTTTTTCTAATGATAATAAGCATATAGAAATTACGTGTTTGCCAGGTGCAAAGCTTAATGATGTTTAAAAAAATACATATACATAAAGGGCTCTGCATTTAATATGTTGTCTTCTAAGTAAAGATAATTCGGACAAAACGATTTTTAAGTGTGATTGAAAATAATCATGTATCGTTTAGATTGTTTGCTTGCCTTGTTTTTTTTATTGGCAACGAAATGCTCAAGAACAATTTTGCACTAAATAGTTTGTGAATTATTAATGGCAAAATTTTTCGACTTAATTTTCGTTTCACGTACTTAAAGAAGCTTGTGAAAAAATATGCTTTTAAAGCCATTGAAAGACTTAATTTGAAGTAAGAACCAACTATGCTTTAATATAAATTTTAATGAAGAAGAATTTAGAAGGAAATATTTTTAGAATTCTTAGAATAAATAGCATTATAAAGCGCTTTATTTAAAAGTGAATTTTTGTGCTATATGACCATACGTCATATAGCACATAAAAAATTCTTAATGTTCTTTAATTAATTTCTTTTTCATGATTGATTAAGGAGAGGACAATAATAAAACAGTTTGCTTACCAGTTTGAGTGACAGTGCGTTGAAAGAAATTTTTTAAATAGTTGAGAAAACGTTTATGCAATGGACGATGACGGCGCCTTGATGAACGACATGTTTTGCCTTGTTCGACGTCGTCAACGCTACCCAGCGATCGACTTGCATCACTACTAATAAGCTCTACGTTATGTTGCTGTTGCTGTTGATGTTGCTGTTGCTGTTGCTGTTGCTGTTCCTGTTGTTGTTTTATGGTTAATTTCTCTTTTGTGAAACTTTTAAATAGTTGTGGATGTTGTTGCTGATGTTGCTGATGTTGTTGCTGTTGTTGCTGTTGTTGTCGTTGTACAGATTTATTTGCTTTCGTGCTATTTACTTTGGTGATGTTGGTGGTAATGGCTGCGGCGTTATAGGTGGCCTTAACGGCATTACTATTGGAATGAGTTGGCCGTAAATTAACTTCAGGAACAATTAATGCATCGTTGGCATTTTGCCCGTTACCAGCAATGCTACATATTTGAGTGGTAAATACTGACGATTGCGTTAAAGATTTCATTGTTTCTTGTTGTTGTTGTTGTTGTTGTGTTGTTGTTGTTGTTGTTGTTTATGCTGCTGTTGCTGTTGCTGTTGCTGTTGCTGTAAGTGTGGTTGACTAGTGCCTGATATTTGCATATCTGTAATAATCGTGTGGCTGGCATTATCGCAATAAATAAGTTCATCGTGAGATATGGTGCGTATAGCACGTAAACCTGTAGGAGTACTTATGCTGGTCATAAGAGCATTACCGTCACTATTGCCGCCACCGCCACCGCCACCGCCACCATCACCATCACCACTGACATTATTGGAATTTCTGTCACTATTATTATTGACGCCTGATTGATTTTGGTGGCTACTACAGTAAGCATTAGCTGGCCTTGGCATTTGAGGACCTGCCATATTTGTTCACTTTATCACTTTATCACTTTATCCTTTTAATTCTTTTTCTTTCACCGTTTTATATTTCTTACTAAACCGTACTCTGTTTCTATCTAAATTATTATTATTTATTATTTTTTTATAATTTTCAATTGAAGTTCTCTGCACTTTTTCCTTCAATTATTCTATCGATTTATTTACATTTATTTATTGCATGTACCTTAAGCGAATTTTAGTGAATTCCAATGAATTCTAAACGTTCATTTCGTTGTAGTTTTTTTGTTATTTTTATAAGCTGCTGGCAATTTCTTTCATATTCCCTTCCATTTATCGTGTTACATAATAATTTTTATAATTTACTTATTTGTTGTCAATTTTAAATAAAGACTTAAAATTAATAACATTTTATTAAATACTTTTAATTCGACTCTGCTTTTGCTTTTGCTTCTGCTTTTGCTTCTGCTTCTGCTTTTTGTTTCATTATTTTTTTTTTATGGTTGTTTTCTTTCTATAAATTTTCTTTGGGTACTTTTTTATACTTTCAGGTACATTTTTTTTTTTTTTTGTATTTTGGCACTAAGTTTAATTCTTCTTATAACGGCAGATGATGTTTTCAATGATATTTGCTTAATATTTCTTTGTCTTCTTCCATCTCGATCTCATTAAATCATAATTTGGAATTTCAAAATTTCCTTTCACAGCATTAGCGCAGCTTAAAATTTCATTTGAATGCCACTTGATCAGATTAACGACTTTTCTAAACGATTTTCAATCTACAATTTTGGCAGCAGCTACAACAACAATAACAGCAACAACAACAGCAGCAACAATAATAATAATAATAATAATAATAATAAACAAACAATGCAACAAACAACAACAACAACAACAACAACAACAACAACGATGATGATATAACAATTGTAAAAAGGCATATGTTGCTTCTATGAATATGCCATTTTATTATCACTGGAGTGTTTGCTTGATTTTTTTTGGCATTTCTCTTGAATTGTGCTTTTTATTTGCTGTTAGTTGAGGTTATATGGGTTGTGTTGAATTTTGAAATGATTTCAACTGAATTTTTTCATTTTATTGTTGTGAAGTATTCATGCTCTATATGCTTATGCTTATTTATGCTTATGTATTTATTTACTTTATAAATATAAATAAGCACATGTAGACAACATTGATTTACAAGTCACATATTTGTTAAATACTTTGCTTGTACCAAATTGTTGATCTCAAATCGTTATAATTATTATTAATTCGATCTTACATATTTTGAACGCATGATTATTTAATGAGTTTTGTTAGATGGAAAAGTTATCTGTAAAAAAAAAGAGAAAGAGAGAGATAGAGAGAGACAGAGAGAGAGAGAGAGAGAGAGAGAGAGAGAGAAAAATAGAAAGGGAGATAATGAAAGAGTGTATGAGACAACGAACGAATGAACAAAAGAAAAAGAATCACCTAAAAATTAGTAAGAAATTTATAGCCGGTGTGGACCGACCTTTAAATGCCCTACACTAGTTTGCCTATTGCGATGAAGTAATTATATTAAAGAAGTACAAGTTCCCAAAGTAAAAAAATTATAAATATTATTTGAAAGATTCCTTATATGGGCGGTGCTTTAAAAAGTGGACTAATTTGAATGAAATTTAGTACATATATCCATTATATTAATAGGCAATGCAAAAAGTTCCCAAAATTGTAAATTTTAGTCACATAATGTCTTTTACCGTGGAAAGGGACAGGG
Source organism: Melophagus ovinus (assembly GCA_023089585.1). NCBI lineage: Eukaryota > Metazoa > Arthropoda > Insecta > Diptera > Hippoboscidae > Melophagus > Melophagus ovinus. The sequence continues at coordinate 2,475,572 of JAKKIB010000178.1, forward strand.
TGGTAATACTGGTTCAATACCAAGCAAATGTCTACCGACATGTTTCTCATTTCAATTTTCGTTAAAATATATTCAAAATTGTAACCCTAGGGCTAAAGTCCTTCTAATGATTCTTTTTTTGAAAAGGCGTTATATGGGAAGTAATCGAAGTAATGGACCCTACTTAGACCATGTTAAACTACAATAAAACCTTCATTTAATGTAAAATATAATTTTAATATTTTTCTATATAATAATTTTCGCAAAAAAAAATCTTTGTAAGAGGCATGGTCCTAAAAATAATTCGATCCTAGCCATTGCTAATAGGATTCGCATATGGTCCAAATAAGATCCGTCTATCAAATATCATTAAAATATTTCTAAAATTTCTACCTACTACTTCTAGCTTGATAATAAATAAAAACATGGACAAACATGGACGGACAGACTGGTTTAAAGCGAATCATAAAATTTTGTTACATTAAGAGGTAGGTCCATCTTACTTCCGCTAGAAATAAGATTCGCATTACCAGTGGTATAGTGAATCAAAGCAGAACACCAAGAGCAGGTGATTCATAAATTAAAACTTAAAATAAACGAATGTAAATGGAGTACTACAAAAGGCCTGATATTCTTTAAATAATTGCAATATAATAAAGAGTTTTTCTTAAAATTATTTCATGCTTCATGCTTCATGCTTCATGCTTCATGCTTTCTTCTTGGTGTGTATTTAAGAAAGCCCATTGAAAGCACATTTTATGTCTGATGTGATTGAAAACGACACATGCAAATAAAATTTACAAATAATGTTAATTAATTAGGCGTATGCAAATAAGCACAGATAAAATATTTGTATGTATTTGTATTTGTATAAATATGCATATAATTGTTTCAATTTTGAACTCAAATGAGACGTTAGAATTTTTTTTATTATGTTGCTGCTTTATAATCTGCTAAAACAAAAAAATTAGGCAAATTTGTAATTTCGAAGTTTCTTTTAAAGTTATAATTTTTTTCAAACAATCTTGTAAAAGTTTTCTAAAAATAAATAAAAACCCACTGCCTAAAATTAAACTTTTGTTGTAATAGGATTTTATGATTTTTGTGTAATCTGCACTGCATAATTTGAGGTTTAAAATATACGGCCAGGGTCTTAGCTGACATAACTAGATCCACATTCTTAATTCAGGCAATATCTTTATCTGCGCTGCCCTTCTATAGACATCATATAGAAGGCTGCTGATCTTGACGTTTAATTCATTGGCATTGACAACATGAGTGATCTATTTTGATTAAACATTTCATACTTTTAAACTAAGACAAGGCGATATTCCCTTTTTTGTATTGCCTTCCCTTTAGCGATTATTTAAACCAAATTAATAATTTATCATAAGCAGGATTCGAAATTTAATTCAAACGAAAAATATCGGTATCATTAGGAACAACTACGATGAGCCCTACTAATAAATGAGTATAGAATCTCAAACGTTTGAAATAATTTGAAAAAAAATTTGATATGTGTATTCTAATATTTTAAAAAATATAAATCAATGTAATTAGTCTACTGCGGAGAGTATTACATTAGGTAAAACTTTTGAATGGATGTTAAATATCTCTATTCTAGATAATTCTAAATAAATTTAAATGAAATTCCTTGTGGCATAGGAAATACACACATTCCACGAAGTATCTATGTAATGCATATTTAATAAATGTCAAATAGTTTGTTTAAACAATAAATAAAATAAAAAAAAAAAAAGAAACATTTGAATAAGGAATAAACAATTGCAGCACTTGCTAACTTTTGATTTGCTGTTAATGTTGTACAGTCCAAACTTTTAAAATGCGAAATTTTTTCTATAAAGCAAAAAAAAAAAAAATGAAAATTTAAATTTTACTTATACTTTAAGACTAAATCTGATTCAGTTAGAACCATAAACGATTTGTTTGTCCCTTAAACTAAATAACATTTTTTAGAAATGTGAATTTATTTCTCCAATTTTTTTTAAATTTTATTCTCATATAATATTTTAAAATTTAAGTACATGTAAAGTGAGGTTTCACTGTATAAAAGGAATCTTGTATTTGTCATCCATCATATTGCGCATAAACTATGCTCTATGTTACATAGCAAAAAGCAAGTGAAAAAATCGAAAGAAATGAATAAAAAATATTTATAAAAAAATAGAAAAATTATTGTGTGTTAACGCCAACACCAACACCAACACCAAAAATAACAACAACACCAACACTCCCATTACCATAAGCAAATGTATTAAGTTAAATGAAGAGGGGAGCAAAACACATTTTATGCTTTACTTATCATAGAAAACAATTGTCAACATTTTATTTATATAAAGTATATTCACATTAAATGAATGAAACTGTTTCATACAATTAAAGCCGAAACATTTGAATACTCTACGAAAATCTCCTACAACATCTGTACAACAATGAATAATTGAATGCATAAAATATAAATATATTTTCATTGTGCTTCTGTATAAAAAATTCATTTTAGGTTTTAAAAAAAAATATTCAATTTCTTTAGCTTTTGTGTTAGTACTGCCCTTAAAAATTTTTTTTTTTAAAATTTATGTAAACGTTTAAATGATTCCTCTATTTTTCAATTTTTTTTGTCTCAAATGCCCTGACAGTCCTTTCAAATTTACATTTGTGGGAATCTATGTGCTTAGAAGAACTTCCTTTAAATTTATCATTATAAAGTTTCGAAATCATTTTTTGAAAGTATTCAATACTTGATTATATATCCATATACTTTTGCATTGAAAATTCAGATGTAAGTTTTTAATTTCGTGAAGTTGAGATGGTCTTCTATCGAGAATTGAAATTTTGCAATTCTTCAATCTTCCTTACCCGCAATTTAGAAAAAAAAAGTGGTCTTGCTATGAGATCTACATTTGTGGTAGTAAATCAGAAGGCGATATATTTTTCTGATGATTTTCCGAAACACCATTTAAACCTCATATTTTGTATTCAAAATTTTTATATGTACATTAATCTATAAAAATAAATATTTCACTAATTTCTTTTTTTAAATTGTATTCGTTTAAACAACTTATCAAATTTTATAAGAAATAAAAAAACATTTCATTCTTTTTCTACTTTTTTAAATTGGACAAATTCATTATTTTAGTTCCTAATATAATTAAACAAATATTTTATGGTCATTTGTATTCTATCTTTTTTTCATTTCTATTCCATTCTCTATTGGTCGGTATTAGTTCAATTGCTAATTGAAAAAGTTTTGCTACGAACCAATGAAATCGGCTTTTAATTTGAAAGGGGTATATGCCCCTTTCATATGTATAAGTTGAATTTGTTCTCAAAACAATAAATTCAGGTGGACTTTGTTTTAGTAAGAAACAAAAGCAAAATCATAATAGTTCTTTCAAATTTAATGAATAGTTGTAATAAAAGTGTTCACTTTCTTCCTATTTTTTTTTTTGTTTTTTATTTTTTGGAAGAAACTAATGAAATGTTAAATTTTCTTTTTTATATTATGCTTTACATCATACTATTGTTAATTTAACTTCAAAGGAGATGCAAAAATAGAAAGGAATGCGAATACAAAAGAGTAAGAGGAAGAAGAAGAGAAATACAGAGAAAGAGAGTTATGTTTCTTTAGTGTTTTCTTTAATACTTTTGTAATATAATGAGCGAATGTTAAAACTTTGAAGTAAATGAATTTGTTTTCTCTTTACTTTACACTTTATGAGTATTTTAATAGTATTTAAGTATACGAAATATATCCAAGAAAATGAATGTTTTCTTTTTCACAAAAAAAAAAAAAAAAAAAATTGCATTTGAGCGTAAAATGCACTAAGAGACAAATAAAAAGATAAACTGTAGCATAATCTTTATTACACTTTATGATATGGGAATTTTGTTTTTATTAATTGACTTCTCATTGTTTAAACAGAAGCCACACTATTTATCTGTAGTTATTATCTACCAATTACAGTACTGAGCGTCATAAATTTAGGTACATTAATGTAAAGCTTAAAAAGATTTTAAAACAGATCTATCTGTTTGTTTATATCAAGGCGTAGAGAGTAAACTCATTTTATCATTATGTTTGTAACGTTTTATCTGTGTATCTTACATTCTTGATCAGCATCAAATATTGAATCAATTTAAATATATCTGTCCGTATAAACATTCTTCTGGTTACAAAAATTTGTTAGAAATTTTGTATTTAAATTTGGTAAAAACATGGAAAATTTATGCTTTTTGGTTGGGTATTGAAAATGCGCCCACAGTGTTTTTTAAGCAAGAATTTAAGCCTTTTTACTCATAACTTGAAAACTGAAACAGATAGCTGAAATTTTGTAAAAATATTCAAATTCTTATGCCATAATGTCTATACAAAAAAAACGTGAAAATTATCAACTTCAAATTATTCAACTGTACGATCCAATATTTCGTCCCAGTTAGATGTAATTTTATTATATTACAGATTTCGGATATTTATTTTAATTAAATTTCATATACAATGGGCCATTAAATTATGGGGATTAGTTCATTTTTTTGATTGTTCCTTGTAAAAGATCTTCTTACTGTATGGAAAGAATTTAGTATTGTCATATTTATTTTATTGAAATATGGCATTCAATAATACTTCAATATATTGTATGCTGATGATAAAAATGGACCATTTTTAGAACTTTCTTATTCCGAGAATTAAACTTTTTTCCTTTTTTTCTCTATATGCAATACAATTTTTTGGATTTTTTAATACCATTCCACGAGAAATAGCAATAAATATTAAAAAGATGGCCTCTTATTTTTTTTTTTTTTACATTTCATCAGCATTATGAACAAATATGTTTGTCGTACATAAATATATATGAAAAAATCACTTAAGGACACACAAATCATAAAAGTCATATTTCAAACAGTATAAAATAAAAAAAAAAAAAAACAGAAGTGTGATATATTGAGAATGACGGGAAATATCAATAAATACGAAAAACAAAAATATTCATCAGCATCAATTTTGAATGATTTTTTAATTAAATACCAAGTGAAGAGTACTCAATGATCTGTAATATGAATTGTAATAATTATCAATATGAAGTAATAAATTATTTTACATTAATTTATCATATTTCATGTTCATGAAGAATAAAAAATTTATTTATTTCAGTTGATTTTTTTTTGTCGATTAACAATTTTAATTATTTTATAAGTTTATAAATTATGGATACGAGAGGGAGGTTAAGTTTAATTGTTATATTTTTTTTTTTTTTTTAGTTTAGATCATCTATTAGAATAACATAAAACCAAGATTTGTAAAAAATTACATCTATAAAATCGAGATCCTTTTTATGTAAAGACTTTTTACTTCTTCTTAGATCCTTTAAATTACTATGAATGTGAAGGCGTGCCCTCCTTATACAAAGATATAGATGAATAGATGATGGTCCTTACCGATATTAGGTGCATGGATCAACCACATTTAATAGTTTATTCTGTTTATCAAAAAAACAAGATTTGATTGAAGTCATTGAAGGTGGATTATTGTAAACCCCAGATCTATGTCCCTTAGAAGAACTCATAAACTAAAATAAAAATGAATAAATCAAACTAAGATTTCGCTATAAATTTTTATTAGGCAATACAACCCCTTCCTATGTTGGAATTTAATTTTCCTAGATGGCCGCACCTAAATAATCATACAAATAAATTTTCAAATAACTTTAAATTGACGAAAGAGTTGTGGTCAACAACTTCTGCCTATTTACTTTCAACAAATAATGATCTCATTGTTTAGACTAAGTTTATTGTAAAAAGGAGAACTTTTTACCAACCACAATGAAAGATATTTTCAATGGTTCTCAATATTTAGTTAATGGTAATAATAATAATTTTATGACCATTTAATTTTATTTTGGTAAATAGTTTTTCGTCCAAATGTGTTAATATGAAAAATACATTTGACAACAAAATGTGTGTATAAAAATCTGATAAAACAACAAAAAAAAAAAAAGGAAACAGGAAAATAAATGAATAAAAGAAATCAATAAAAAAAAAACCAATAAAATATGGCAACAACAAATATCCTCTGTGTATGATAAATGATATAAACCATAAATATTGTTAGAATCTGTGTAAATAACTAAAAGCAAAATAATGTTCAATTTTTCAGTGTAAATTCATAATTATGGGTTTACATGTAAACTTCATTCATAAATTTATATAAAATTAAAAATCTATTAGAAAAATTTGTTAATTTATAAAATTTGAACTCATTATTTAATTATTCTCATCCTTTAGGTGTGAATCTATATTTTTTCATATAAATAATATTTTTTTGTTTTTGTTTTTTTTTAACAATGAAAAAATTAATTTCAAATTTATTACAAGCAGTTTTCTTTGCATAGCGATCTAAAGCGACTGGACTGGAACCATATTCCAAGTTGAAATCATAAGAATTTCATATGAGGGCATTTAAATTGCACTAAATTTGATACGGTATCACAAAAAATATTCACCAGAAACTCCTTAGCTGCTTACTTACATGGGACCCATTGAGAATGGCTTTGGTACTACTTTTCCTATTTGCAGCCTAGAAGATGTTTTGCCTTTTTAATACTGCACGGTCTGTGTAAATTATCAGAAGTCTCTTTTCCCTACGCTAGTTTATAAAATTTTACTAAAAATGGGGCAGAGGGCTGTTCTATTCTCATGCCTTTAGTAGATTATTAAAATATTTTTTCTAGTCTTTTATTGGCGCCTGCAAGATATTTGAGATATACTCTATTTTTTGGGCCTTTAAAAATTTAATGTATTTTTGTTATTTTTGGCACGTTTTTCATTAAATGCCGCTATAGAATGTAATCATCAACATTATGAGCATCATATAATTTCAATTTATCCATAAGAAGTGTGCTAGCAATTGAGAGAAATGATTTTATTTTCAAAAGAAAAATATTTTCAATTACAAGCTTAACCAGTACAAGAAAAAAAGCCTCTGAGAATATTGTCCACTACTTGGGCATCCTTTCTTTTTATCAGAGTTAGTTTCAGGTTTTTAAAGTACACATACGAGAAATTTCATTGCATAAGGATCGTGTGTAAACAGTAAGCAGTACCTTACAATGATGTTTCGCATGCCAAATTTCAATATTTTATTATACGATGATAATTTTGAATCAATAAAATCATTAATTATACAATTTTTTAAAGGCAAAATCGTTGTAAATGTAACTGAGTTGTATTGTTAACAAAAACTTAAAAGGACATTTTTCATAAGTAAATATTGTAAACTGCAAAAATAATATTAAATAAATAATAAGTATCGGAGTATCTGTGAATATAATGCAAGTGTGCTTTTTGAATGCTTCACTTAAATTTTGAACTCTAGTTTGCAATTTCATCTAGTAAGCATCCTCAACGTTTACTTTATACCGGGATTTTTTAGTGTTAATTTTATTGCTACTTTATTTCACATTTATAGTAAAAAGTAAAAAGTTTAAAAAAAATTGAATTACATGGAATTATTAAAATAATATCATAAATATATTTTATACATAAAAATATAAATAATTCCTTTGTTATAAAATTATTATTAAAAATAATATTATTTTGCTAAAGCAGATGAAATCAATTGAAAAGAGAACATAGCAGAACAGAACAAAACAGAACAGAACAAAACAGAATAGAACAGAACAAAACAGAATAGAACAGAACAAAACAGAATAGAACAGAACAGAAGAGTGCGTAGAGAAGACAAGTGACTTAATGCATAATAAATAGACGAGGTCATAAAAAAATTCATAATTTTTATGCTTTAGATTAAAATTATAATAATAATACAAGATTTGTAACTTTCAACTAAATAAGTAAGTCATCTGTACAAAATGAAATTCGTATAAAAAAAAAAAACGTACAAAAACTGCTACTTGATGATGATGGTTCATTTGGTAAACTAGTTTTAATGAGTAAAGAAAAAATATGTAACAGATTAACTTTTATGAAATGCAAGAAAAATCCATTACGTCGTAATGCATTTAAATGTCACGTGCAAATGTGATCTGTTACTTTTTTTAATTTATTTCCTTTGATTGCTTAGAACTATGGCCCAGTATATGAATACCCAAATTTATTTATGCTTACGTTACATGATAAACCATAAACTTGACCTACACATGGAGATTAAAATTCATTTTATCCATTTGAAATGCGGCATATAATTAAATTGATCATTATTTCATGGTTATCTGTATTTTTTTTTTAAGATTTTAAGGTATGAAATGTTTCGAAAGGTCAAGCGACCATGTAATAGGCCACATATATAGAAATAAGAATAATATAGAGTCCTGGTAAATTTTTAGGCAACAAAATTTTTCTTAATCTATAGGTTATACCATCATCCTAACTCCATGTTACAACCAAATTTTATTGACATTGTGCCATTAACATTATTACTGCTGTTATTATTATTATTTATCAATTATTTATATGTGGAGATACAGATATGACCACATTTAACATTATACATATTTCATGGAGACATACGTTTGGAAATGTGATTTTAGTTTATTGAATTGAATGTGCGAATATGCAAAAAAGTAACATAAAATAATGATAAAATGATAAAATGACTCTAAGATCCAGCTGAGAATGAATTAGTAAATTATAGGTTTGCACTATGCCCTAGAAATTTGTTGAAATTTGTCTTTTCAGCTATTTCAGGTATTTTAAGCATTAAATGAATTTTACTGCCTTGGGAATTAGAATTTCTCAGTTGTAGGAATGATGGAGAATGATGTAGCTTTCTAATGGAATACTTTCATGAATTTCATTCATTTGAGTTTCTTCAAAATTTTTTAATAAGGTTAGTTGTAATTTTTGCAATAAGGTCTCCTAAAAGTCTCCAAATTCATTATTTAAATTACGAGTAGACCTATAAGTTATAGACTTTTAAAATAAGTGATTGGTTTACTATTTTCTGAAAGTATGTGACTATTTATATTGGTCTCGTAGAGTCTGCGTTGTGCCAAATCATCTTGTTTGTCATATACGTTACCTAATAAAGGGCTTTCTTTATGTCAAGTCACTTAATTTAATGGCATTAAAGTCATTAAAATTGATGTATATTATCAATCATTTGAGCCATAATATATATTTTATAATAAATTCATCTTATTATTAAGCTCTCAAAATGGTTCTCTGTGACAATCTTTGACACAATGGATTATTAAATTAATAATTCATACTTAGTTGAAAAATAAAATTGTATATCGATTTAAATAAATTAACGAAAGGCACAATTTAGATAAGAATTGTAAAAAATTTATTTTATTTATTTTATTTCCCTTCGTTATCTTATTAAATAAAAAGATTACTTATACCCCAGATTCATATCATTGACATAATTTTTGTATGAAATTTATTATAAATGAAATTTAGACTTTATCATAAACTTACCATTTTATAAATGTTATATATTCTTTAATTTTTTAGTTATAACTTACATATATAAAATAAGAGCTATCAATATATTTATATATTGGTCGTTTATTATGATAAATATAAATGATAGAAATGTACACGTTTATTTAGTTGCCGTGGAAAGTTATCCTTTTATGGTTAACTTATTTAATGATGATGATACTTATGTTGGATATTTTATTTGTAGAAAATGTGAAAGATGTTATTTGGTTTCGTATGCAAAACGATGCAAAAACGATGCAATACGATATAAAACATATAAAAAAATGAATCATGAGTATTGAAGTGCACTTAACAAGTTTATTTGTATAAAGAGAGTACTTTTGGCGTTATTGACACATGGAATCTCTTATTAATAAAGTTCAACTCTTTTTTTTTTTTATTGGATATTTATGAATATGTAAATTTTATACGAATATTTTATAATAAGCTTAATAATAAAAAATATATAAAAGATGCATAAAATTTATAATTCATCATAATGCTGTAGCATTAAAATGTAGTAATTGCATTAATCATTCATTATTTTTGCAAGTAAAACATGAAAAGTGACTTAATTAACAAGGAGATTTATTTTAATTAAATTTCATGTAGTTTTCACACTCTACAATAAATTCTCGAAAATTTCCAGAAAAATTTGAAGTAGATCTACCATTTAGAAACTAAAATTGCTTAAGTCTTCTCACTTAGTTTTATATTAAAATTGTAATATATAAGTTTGCTTTAATTTAAGGATGAAGGATATGAAAATAAGGCAGACAGTTGAAAAGTTGAAAAGTTGAAAAGTTTTTATATACCTTTCTCAAAATTTATAAGAAATTAATTTAAACAAAATCACATTTATTGCATATATTTATTAAGCTTTGATCACTTTGATCTATTTTATGAATCCTCTCTCATAAAATTAATATCTAATATATGCAATAATTTTACTTTATATCGATATTGACTTTCTATTGAGTTTTAACGATCTAATAATTTTCTAGTTTAATTTGTTGTAATACCCAAAATTATATCAAATGTTTGTATTATGCCATCAGGCGTAATAATTTTTTTTAGAGAAAAATCAGTTATTGCATTATTGTACTTTCAGGCGAGGAAGCCAATTTTGTAATATGAAATTTTTTTTTATTGCGAATGAAATAATTTTTATTTGTCAAAAAAAAAAAAAAAAAAAAGAAATAAATAAAACAACATTCTAATAAAAGAAAAGAAGAGAAAATAATAAAATAATGTTAAAGGAAAAGTTAAGAAAAAAAAATATGTAACAGCATAAAAAATGGCAAAAAAAAAAAAAGATTTGAAGTGGAAAAACCAACTTTGTAAAACAAACGAAAGAATGTTGTTGTTTGTGACATTTGGAACATTTTTACTGCTGTCCAACATTTTCATTTAACTTTTATTTAGTTATACTTTGCACTTATAGTTTAGATGGCATAATAACTTTATTGTTTAGTTTGAGACAATTACAAATAAAAATTCAAAAAGTAGTTAAATCGAAATGATAATGAAACGTTTTCATTTGGCCATAAATGATTTTAAATGTTTATTGATTTTTTGATATCGCAAGAAAAATGTTTTGCAAAAATTTTCTATCTTGAATTTATTGTAATTAAGCATGACTGAAAATTTAGAATTTGAAATTAGAATTTATAAATTTTAGTATCTGCTTACAAAATATAGCAACTGAAATAGGAAAGATTTGTGTTTATATGGAATCCATGGTATCATGGCCAGCTTCATTTTTATTTAAACAGCACTTTGCTAAATTTTGAACTAGAAAAATTCTTAGTTGAAATTAAAGTTAAGGAGTTTTCTATTTGCTTTTCTCTAACTCTCTTTATACTTTCATCACAAGGGCAATGCCAAAGAATTGCTTAGAAGATTGAGACTAACATTTAAATATCCTACAACATTTCATTCAAATTTGCTTTGTTTTTAAAATCATGTGGTACAACCTGCCACAAATATCTCTTGTTAAAAATTTCATGTTACTTAATTTTCTAAGGCAATGTATTACAAAAAGAATCTAGGAATTTACGAATTTCACAAAATAAATTCAATGCGAATTTTATTTTAAAAATATTTATCTAAATAACTTAACATAACTGAAGTCAAAAATGCTGCATGCCGAAAGTATGTCAAACGTTAGAAATTTTCATATGCATTGCATATGAAAATTTGCGACCATTTCAAATGACTTTATATTCATGATAAACTGAAAATGAAAAGTGGGGCAATGATTTTGTTTCTTTTCTTTTTCATATGGTTAGTATTTTACTTTCATCTTTATGAGTATAAAAATGTTAAAGGACCATTCAATGTTTGTACTTTGTGCTTTGATTGATGTGAAATTTTTTCGTTTAAATATCTTTTAAAATGATGAAACTATGATGGTGGTGATAAATGCAGTGGTGATGTAGTGGTGATGTAATGTGGCCATATGCAATTAAAAAGAGATTCTACGTGAAATATTTATAACAATTTTAAATTCTTGAGATAGGCACAAATGAAAAATAAGTTTAAAGAAGTAACATTTGTTAAAAATGTTAAAAAAAGAAAACATTTTTGATGAAAATTTAAATTGTTTTTATTATGTAAGATAGAATTTAGTTGTTGGTGCCAAAGAAAGTCCAAGAAGTAAATAAGAAATTACCAAAATAGAGTTTGTAATAATTAAGTGCAAAAAAAAAAGTTTTTCAATTATTTGTAATGAAACTTGTACTTTTATTACACATAAACTTTATTAAAGAAAATTTATAGAGTCTAAAGAAAATTTCATTATACATAAGCAATACTTTTTATAAAAAATATACATAATATCATTTAATTTTTCACGTAACCCTGCTGAGAATAATTCATAAAAAAGGGACGTGAAAATTAATACATTTAAAATAAAATAAGAAAAGTTATTGAAGAGTTTCAAAGTTTAGGTCTTGCTAGAATGTTTTTCAGCTTAAAGGTGATTTATTAACTTATGATGAAGGTGGAGCAAAGGGCAGCAAGCGCAGTAGGTACAGCGGTCACAGCAGGCTAATTTAATTTCTATAGTTGAATTGAAATCGTCAACTTTAATTTAGAAAAATTCTTAGTGTAATTAATTTACATTCTTTCATAGAAGAGAGACTTTCTAGTTAGACTTTAATATGATTCATTTCTGTAATAAGTAAAAATTCTTTTAAGAGAATCTTGTATAGTATCGTACTCTCTGAAAACTAAAGCATGCTTCAATAAGAGTTCATTTAAATTAGTTGCTAAAATTTTAAAGAGTGCAATTTTGTTCTTTTTTTTTTAACGAGCCGAAAAGAACGAAACTTTTTTCTATACAATTGTTATATATTTTGCAATTCACTATGGATTGATAGCATTAATAAATTAATAAAATGTCAAATACGCCTTTAATTGCTCTTGATATATGCAGCTCTTTTATGAAATATGATTTGTCTATAATTAAATTTAGTCAGGAATAACAAAGTAGACAGTTCAATGAGTAAGTTATCAAGACAATTTTTAACTTTTCAATTCTTCATTTTCCTATTAGACAAATGAAGAGAGAAAATAATAGTTATCTTTTATAAAAATATGTTTCTTTTTATCGATTTTTTTTTCATAATTCTCTTATAATTTATGCTTTTATTCCTTCTTCGTCCGCAAATAGATATATTACAGAAAAAAATTGTTAAGCATAAATTAAAATAAATTGTTGACAATTAATATTTTAATAAAAACAATCAAAATCATTTGTTTTGTATTTATATTTGTTTTCATTCTTTGTTTTTTTATTTATATATATTCTTTGTTTCATTTGTATATTTAATAAATATAAATGTATGTAATTATTTGATCGATTTCTACTTAACTTGAAATCATAAAAATAATTGTGTTTTTAAACTAATATTAAATAATTCTTTTTTATTTTTTATTTGTTTTTTTTTTTTTTGATTTCAAACTTCCACTCAATTTGATCTTTTAAATGTAAATGCAGTATTTTAAAATAATGTTGAATGGACTTTATAAAAAAAAATTTAAAAAAAATTGTCAAATGTTGTCAAATTAGATCAGTTGATCTGATTTGATTTGATCTGATCTAGCAAGAGAAAGTTCAATGTAATAGAATGGCGTGTATTTTAACTAATAAAATTGTTAATTTATTCAATTTCTATTTGTTTTATATCGATATATTTTATTTTGTTATTATTGGACATTAAAATGTAAATTTGTAAAAAGATTCTCTAAGTTATTTTATAGGCCTCCATTGATATAACTTGTTATGTAATTCCCCTGATGGAAATTGATAAGTGCCTAAACCATTCACACAGTTTGATAACATAATATATAAAAATAATTAATTTATTCAAAAGCGCCAAATTATTTACACAGTTGTAGGTTAAATTTGGCGATGCAATTGAGTTGTATTATAAATTTTATTATTAAAAAATTCTAATTATAATAACGCGTCATAAATTAATCCTCATTATAAATTGCACAATTATTGTACACATATAAAACATGTACTTTCTGGTTCCATGTAAGGTTTTTAAACAAATTTACAATTTCATATTTAATCACAATCTTTGAATGATGACCACACAAATGCAACACACAATTTAAAAAAAAATACTTTATACCTTTGTATTTATACTAGAACGTATCATATTCATATGTCATATGAATATGATAAGCGTATTTATAATTTATATTGATGTATTGAATACTAATATGACCAATTATTTAAAGCGTCCATCTAGCTGGCTTGCGATATTAAATTGCATGAAAATTGAAAAAAAATAAAATAAAATAAAATAAAAGAAACATAATTAAATAAAAACGATCAAAGATGGCTATTAAAATAACCTCTAACCGTTTGATTTCATTTAATATAAATGAATAATTAAGATATGTGAAGCAAAAGGACCAATGGAAAAGTATTGGTAAATTTTGAAAATTTTCGTACAAACAAAATGACCCAAAAACATTAATTTTTTTTTTAAAAACTAATTAAAATAATAAATTCTCTTTATATATAAAATTTTACAAAATATATTCCAAAGACTGTAAATAATTTAATCGTAATCATTTGAAAGGACTTTATTTGGCAAACAAATCATGTTTCTTTAGCATTTTGTAATTAAAATATTACACTACTTTGAAAAAGTAGAAATACACAAGTCCACGAAAAGATTTCATGCAAAACAGTTAGATAAGTGAACAAGTAGATAATTATTCTAAATTGACTCTTAGTTTTGCACCTTCGTAGCGATTTTATTCCATTCTTTTTAAAAGAATGAAATTCTTTTTTTTATTTTTTATTTTTTATTTTTTTTTGATTCGTATTCGTGAATGGAGCATTTAAAATGAATGCCTACTAAATAATTTCTGTGAAAATGTTTAGTAAATAATAAAATTTTACCAATATGACGCGAAAATGAAAATAATTATTTTGATCATTTTTTATGTTATGGATGATTTGAAAATTAAATTAATTAAATTAATTTGATCATTAATCTACTTAACTGTCAACTTATGTATCTAACATTCTTCAAATTGCATAAAATTTTTTAATGGAAAAGTAACAAAAATTTGTTGGCCATTTTTTACAGATTATTGTTACAAGGACTTTAATTTCTTTCTTTAGTAATTTACTCACACATTTTCATTTGCATATTTTTTGTAAACGATTTATATTTATTTGCATTAATAAACTATAAATTATAAATATAAATATATTTACATATTTAATTTAGATTATTTACTTTGACCACAATAATTAAATCGCTTTAGTGCTAGTGGTTTTTTAAGATGATTTTTGTTTTGCCATTGCGGTAAAAATTATATAAAATTTTAAGTGTTAAAATAGTTGCTAATCGTATTTTCTTTACTTCATTTAATCATTTAATCATTTAATTTAAATAATTCATAATGACTTTAAGAATAATTGTTATTTAAATTATTAAATTCAAATTAGTAAAATTATTTTCTTTAAATATTTCTTTCCTGTAAAATCATTTTTTCGATAAGAAATGCAAATATTTAAAATGAATGATAATTTTGAAAATGAAGAAGCATTAACAAATATAAATTTTATTATAGGATACAAATTTAATATAAATTTTCAATGTAGATTTCATTACAATAAATTGAATCTAAATTTTTTAAATCTAATCATTGATGAATGCCTACATAGATGGACAGACGAATGATTTATATCAACTGAGGAAATAATTTTGCTCAAAAATTCTTTATGGCCTAATGAAAATGATTGGTTATAATTATGCCTCTCTAAATAAAATTTTTTTCATAAACACATAACACATTACACCATTCATTGATTTAATTTATACATAAAATTTTTATTTTGTTTAGCTGCCATTTTTATGAATCCCGTGTTATTATAATACGGGGGGTATTATGATTCTAAGGTCATGGCCGAACATTAAATTGTCACATAATTTTCATTTTATTTTGTATTGAATCTATGAAACCATAAAAAACAAAAAAAAAAAAATAGAAATGAACACTGACTATTACATATTTTCACTAATTTTCATACCCATTAAATTGATTACACGAAAATTCCCTAACAGAGAAAATGAATCGTTAACATTTTATGTCATTTTATAAGAGACTTTTCAATCTAAACATTTTTTTTCCTATCAATGGTTTACATATAACATATATATATATATATATATATATATATATATATATATATAATGCATAATGTTGTATGTATATTGTATATTGTACTAAGCATGACATGTAACATACATGATAATAAACAATAGTTTTTCAACCTCGCCAAATTCATGTACATCATTCACCCAATATCAATAATTTATATCATACATTTATCACATATAAAAAATTTTATAGAGCAAGAATCTCTCTATTTTCCCCTTCTTCCATTTCTCTTCATTTCTTTTACATCTTTTACTTTGTTTTTTTTTTTTTTTTTCTTGCGTGCCATACCACATGTCATTCCATATTCATGTTAACAATAAAGCGTGTCAACTGCATAGGCAATTTGTAATTTTCAAATGTAAATGGTAAAAAAATATCTATATCTATATCTATATATATTTATATATTGCATATGTATATGTATATATAAATAAATATATGTTATGATGGACACGTATTGGTTTCATTTAAAATGGATGACAGGTATTTCTCTTCTGGTTTTTTACTTTATGTTTTATTCAATATTTTTATAGTTGATGAAGTTTAATTGATGTGAGTGTAAAAGAGAGAGATAGAGAGAGAGAGTGATAGAGGGAGACCGGATTGAGATCTGTTTCAATTTCATTCAATGATTTTTCCATTGTGATTATCAAATGTAACCTTCATGTTACACAAATATATTCTCTTATATTTCTTTTATACACTTACTTTGTATATGTGCCCAATTATTGTATGATGCATATGCTTGACGGTATTGCATTATAAAGATGGAAACATTACACTTCACTT